>PVLD010011850.1:0-35444 GCA_004027595.1 Dinomys branickii
AAAAAGAAAAGAAAAAGAAAACGGGAGTTCTGAAAATGGAAGAGAAGAAATCCTCTCCCATCTCCCATCTCACCCAAGCCCTGAGGGTTGGGCTGCAGGCATTTCAGATGTGAAACTGGCCAACAGGTCAGTGTCTAGTCCTGGGTTTCCTTGCAGCCTGCTGTGCACAAGGACAGGGCCAGTGCGGGGAGCCTGACCATGCCCCCCTGGAAGGGCCATCAAGGCCTGGTGATGTTGCAGGGTAAGAAGTCCCAGGATTTTCAAAAGACCTGGGTCAATCCTGCTTTCATTCTCCTCCCTCCCGGCTGTGCTGAGAAGTAATTTCACTGAAAGACAAAATCCTCTAATCACCAGCTCCAATCAGAACATTTGGGAAATGACAGGGCGGCAGTGGGGATTGCAGCTGGGAGTGACAGGGCCCGGGAGGGCTGTGGGCTTGATTTTAGCTGATTAGCAGCTGGCGGGAGAGCCTAGGGTCTCCCAGTCGCCCTGTGGAATTGATCTTGTTTTTTTGAGAGAGGCTCTTGCTCAAGGCTGCCCTTGAGCTCACTTTGTAGCCCAGGCTGGTCTGACCTCACAGCGATCTTCCCACCTCAGCCTCCCTAGTGCTGGGATTGCGGGTGTGAGGCACCACGCCTGACCTCCCATCTTTTCTTTATCTGTTAGTCTGATAGACCTAGAGGCCACTTCCCAAATGTAGCTGTTGAGTTGCACCACTGTACACATGGGTGTGCATGGATCCCTGGAGAAGGGTGTGTTTAGCTCTTTGAGGAAGAGCCCTAGAAGGGGAAGAGATGGGCCAAATGGCAGTTTTGTTTGTTTATAATACCCAAACCCGGAAAGGCAGCAACATTCACCGGTGAGTTCATCCCAACAAACTGTGGTATGTCCATGACAGAGGCCAGGCCGGGCAGAAGGGCAGGAATGACGGATGCCCGCCGTGGCATGTGTGAACCTCAAAACCCTTCTGTTGATGGAGGAAGCATCTGCGATACGGGCTTGTTTCATGTTTCCTATAATTTCTAAAAGTGGCCAGATGTAGAAGTGGGAAGCAGAACAGTGGCTTCAGGAAGCTGGACGGGCACGGGGTGACCACTGGTTTGTGGGGTGGCTGGGATGTTCTCCAGCTGCGTTCTAGTGATCACTGTGTTAAAGGATACTAGAGCGTCTGGGGTCCCTTCCAAGCTCTTGCCCTGTTTAAAGAATTGGACAAGACAAAGCCGGACATGGTGGTGGACAACTGTAATTCCAGCATTTGGGAGGCTGAGGCAGGAGTATTTTTTTGAGTTCAAGACCACTCTGGGCTACAGAGTGAGCTCAAGTCCAGCCTGAACTGCATAGCAAGACCTTGTCTCAAAAAGACAAAAAAAAAAAAAAATCTGTGCGTGTTAATAAAGCTATAAAGCCATAAAATATTTGTTTTGTTTTAGAGACACAGTCTCAATATATAGTTCAGACTGGCTTTGAATTCATGGTGCTCCTCCTGCCTCAGCCTCCTCCCATTTAATAAGTCAGTCGCAATCCTCCAGCCAACCTTGGGAAAGGAGGACTCCTCTGACAGCTCTTCCACTTCCCCCTGCGGCGACACGCTGGTGGGGACCAGGCACACTCCCTCTAGCAGAGGGTAGCTAACTGCATGGCCTGGAGGCTGTGAGAAATGCCCTGCTTGGGATCTGATCCAGACCTGTGGTACTTTGGGGGTGGCAGGCCCAGGCCTAGGGGCCCCTGGGGGAATGAATCGGACTGGCGCTCAGCTGAGATAAGCACCCACTGTGTCGCCACCTGACAGCCACTCAGAGGAACTGTCCCTACAGGAACTCTGTAGCATCTATTTTGCTTTATTTTTTGTTTTTCATCGTTTTGAGACAGGGCCTAGCAGGCCCTGAGCGCTCTGTGCAGCCCAGGCTGGCCTTGGACTCTTGGCGGTCCTCTTGATAAGAGAGGAAATGCAACTCCCAACCTGCTCAATGTCAGATACACTAAGTTCCTCTTCCCCAAAATCAAAGAATGGATTCTAAGGAACAGCGGAGGTTAAGGGTCAGAAAAATTTATTGAGAGAGACAGCTCCTGAGAGACAGGAGGGGACCCAGATGTGGGTTGCCAAAATGAGCCCATTTCCCAAAGGAAGTTTTTTTTTTTTTTAAGCATGAAACAAAGCTTTTTTTTTTTAAGCATGAAACAAAGTTTTTTTTTTTTTTTTAACCAGAGGAAGTTTTATAACAGCAAAATCGCAAGGTGGGCACAAAATTATGAGTGGGCCCATGTGTCAAAACTATGATCAATCCATATGGTTGTAAGTAAAGCCGCTCAGGGAGTGCTGATTCTGGGGGAAGCAGTTATGGAGAAAGCATGCAGGGGGGGCTGGGGATATAGCTCAGTGGAATAAGCGCCTGCCTAGCAAGCGCAGGGTCCTGAGTTCGATCCCCAGTACCGCCAAAAAAAAAAAAAAAAAAAGAGAAAGCATGCAGGGGGAGAACAAGGAGCTTTGTGGGGAGGTCCTGGTACCCACCTGGGTGATTTTATCTAGACTTTATTTGGACCAGGTGAGTATAATCTTAAGT
This sequence comes from Dinomys branickii, assembly GCA_004027595.1. Taxonomy (NCBI): domain Eukaryota; kingdom Metazoa; phylum Chordata; class Mammalia; order Rodentia; family Dinomyidae; genus Dinomys; species Dinomys branickii. The sequence goes on from PVLD010011850.1 coordinate 2,562, forward strand.
TTGCTATTTATCCCTGGGGAGAGATGCGGGCCTGGTCATTCCATCTTTATCTTGAAGCCTGGCCTTTGACAGATGCACTCCAGCCACAACTGCAAGTTCTCAACCTCTGCACTGACTCCCTTGAGGGCCTCCCCCTGACTGCCTAGAATATTTCTACCTAATTCAGCTGCCTTTAGTGCTCCTGCCTCAGCCTCCTGAGTGCTGAGATTACAAGAGTGCCCCACCGCACCTGACCCTGGGGCATCCATTTTATTGGCTTCACTTTGTAGACAAAGAGATTGAGGTTCTGAGGCTCTGAGAAATTTGCTGGTCAATAAGGCTACAGAGCTAGACTCAGACTCCCAAGTTTCTGAGCAGGAGAGTGGTGATTTTGCTACCTCACTATCTGCAAATCCCACCAGGCATGGTGCACATTTGTGCACTAGGGAGGCTGAGGCGGGTGGGTCGCTGTGAGTCGACCATGGGCTACATATGGAGATCTTGTCTCAAAAACAACAAAATTCTGCAACTGTCTCAGGACCTGGGTGCTCAAGGAAGGGTCAGGAGAATGACAACAAGTACAACTCTCAAATTCTAACTTGTTTTGTTTTTTGAGACAGGGTCTCACTATGTATCCCAGGCTGGCCTTGAACTCACAGCGATCCTCCTGCCTCAGCCTCTGGAGTGCTGCAACTGTGCTCCCATGCACAGCACCTGTCTTGGTTACTTTTCTCTCATTGCTGGGACAAAATACCTCACATCCCAATTAAGGAAGGAAATGTTTATTTAGCTTACAGTGTGCAGAGGTTTCAGTCCACACTCAGCTGACTCCAAGGCCCTATAGTGTATGCAGGATACCCCGCCCCCAGGGTGGGTGTAGCACTCACGCATAGAGACAGAGACAGAGAGAAAGAAAATCTCTAGAAGCCCGCCCCAGGACTGCATGAGGCTTTGAGGGGACATCCGGACATAAACCACAACAGCACCTCAGGTTCTCGCTTGGAACAGCGTGTGCATAAAGAAATACACAGTAAGCACCGCCGAGCCCTTGGGCCTGGGTTTTGGGGGTTTGCCCGAGCCGCCGGGCCTTCCGGTGAGGGCGGATCTGAGTCGGCTTCTCGGACAGAGCTGGGAGGGAGCGGCTGGCTACTGCAGCCTGGAAGGGAGGGCGGCACCCAGGAGCGCCGGAGGGCGGGGCTGCGGCTGTCGCAGCTCCAAATGGGTGACGTCATGTCTGCTCTGCCGCGACGCCTCATGCAGAGGCCCTCAGCGCTGCTGGATGCTCAGGAAACTGAGGCTGGAACTAGCACCGCCTCAAGTGGGGTCACTTCCTGTCATCCTGAGAGCCACTGTGGCTGGCCTTCCCTGCCCCAGAGGCTCACGCAGTGCACCTCCTTTCATGATCTTGATTGTTTTCTTCTTTTGGCTGAGATGGGGATCTCACTGGGTAGCACAGGCTGGCCTGGAACTCAAGGAGATCCTCCTGCCTCCACCCCCTGGGTGCACCACTCACCCGTCTTCCATGGTCACTGCCGGCTGTCAACTGCGTCCAGCAAGGACGCTCTCCTAGCTGTGCGGGCAGGGCAAGGCCTTCCCTTGGGGAAGGCAAGGGCACGGCTAGGATCAAGGGCCCTGGGGCCATGGCGCTGTTTCATAGTAACAGTCTCAATCATCCATGTACAGCCTGTTGTCTCAGGGTTCCTGTGGGGCTGGGGGGCTCGGAGTGCTCTGCTCTGAGCCAGTAACTTGGGGCTCCTAGGCATACCTGACAGCTCTTCTTTTGTCTTAAAGAGAGCCTTGCTGTGTAGCCCAGCTGGCTTTGAACTCACGACAATCCTCCTGCCTCAGCCTCCCAAGTGCTGGGATTACAGGCATGCTCTACCATGCCCAGCCTGACAGCTTTTTTCTTCTTTACATTTTTTTTTTTTTGGTACTGAGAATCAAACTTAGCACTTGCACTTGCCAGACAGGCATTGTGATGCCGGGCTATCTTCCTGGCTACATTTTTCTTTTTTGAATGTCTAAATTATCCAGGTTTGGCTGGAATTTGGGATCCTGCTGCCTCAGCCTCCTAGAATACTGGGATTACAGGTGTGCACACCACACCAGGATTTCTGTTTTGTTTTGTTTTGTTTTGTTTTTTGAGACAGGTTCTCCCTATGTAGTTCAGGTTGGCCTCAAACTCACAGTGGTCCTCCTGCTTCAGGTTCCTAAGCACTAGGATCACAGGCATGTGCCTCCATACCTGGCCTGATTTGCTTTGTTTTTGTTTTTATTTTGCTTTGTTTGGCAGTGCTGGGGCTCAAAGCGAGACTGGGTAGACATGGTGCCATGAGCTAAGCACCCTCCATGCTTTCTCACGTTTTCTAGGAAGCACAGCCGTGGGCCTTGGGTTAGAGAGAGGCAGATCCAACCCCGCTGCACGTGGTGCCGTGGAAATGACATAGGGGAAGAAAACTCCCAAGCTGAACGATCCTCCTGCCTCAGCCTCCCAAGTGCTGGGTTTACAGGCGTGTGCCACCACGCCCAGCAAGAGCAGAACATATTTATTGAGGGACAGAAGGGGGTCTGAGTGGGTTGTCCCCAGAACCTGTGTTTTCCAGCGATTTTTATAAAGCAAAACTATCAGGTGAGGCAGGCCCAAGGTGGGAAAAAATGGGAACTCACAAGGCAGGCATGGGGTGGGACAAAACCACAGCCAGCCAATAAGAATTGTTCAGGTAAAATTGATTAAATCAGGACCAAATGGGGAAGGAGTCCCATAGCAAGTGGGCAGGAAGACAGAACAGGAGCTTTTCCTGTAGGGATTTGGTGATGGTTACCTATTTAGACTATCAATCCCTGGTGTCCATCCCTAAGGAGGTATGGGGATGTTTGTTTAATCTTTGTCGCGAGGTCTGCAGCAAGTGCCATCTTTCCATTTGCAAGGTGTTTTGTCTTCCATAGTGGCTCCTTCAAGGGCCTGGCCCTGTCTGATTGCCTATGATATTTCTTGGGTTTTTGTTTTTTTGTTCTTTTTTGGTATCAGGAGTCAAACTCAGGGCCTTGCGCTTGCCAGGTGGGCGCTTATGCCACAGAGCTAAATCCCTGGCCTGCCTGTGACATTTCAATCTAACTCAGATGCCTGTAACAGCCGCAGCCAGGTTCTCTGGGGCAGGGGTTTGAATGCAGGAACCTGGCGCCACAGCCCTGGGGAGTCTTCCTCCCCTGCTTGCCTCGGGGAGCCTGGCTGGCCTCATTCCTCTCCCAGCTGGGTCCTGGGCACAAGTGTCTGGGGTCCCCAAATATCAGCGCTGGCTACTGGCCCAGCTTCTGGGGTGATGAAGATGTGGGGCCCTTTGTGGACGTGGCTGCACCCAGCTGGGTGGACAAGCAGGGGTGTGGCCTTGCGGACTAAGGGGGCAGGTCTGTGCTTACTGGACACTGGCTCTCACTTCCCGAGCTCACCCCCGCAACCTGCTTCACCCTGTTTGGGTTTCCCTGGCAGAGAAAAGGTGCGGCCCCGAGGGCATAACCCTGGTTTGTGCAGAGCACAGGGCCCCACCTTTAGGGAAGTCACAGCCCTGTGACCCCTTTGAGCCTTTTCACTATAATGAGAAACTGAGGCCCTGAAGGAAAGAGGATTCAGAGTGTCAAGGCTGAGATAGAAAAGTCAAATAATGCTGGCTTCCTGTGGCCCTGAATCAAGGCCAGCAGTTTTCTGGAGCTGTTGGTTTCAAGCAGGAGCCTAAAGTGGTATCTTTCTATGGGCTGTTGGCCATTTCAGAACTTTAGAAATGTAATGGTCAATTCATTAGAAAGAAACAAATAACTAAATAAATTTTACGAGAGGACTTCAAGATGGCGACCAGGTAGGCAGCAGAGAGACCCTCCTGGAGGAATGCCACTCAGACAAAGGAATATAGGAATACAGCAACATGTGAAGGACAGAAAGGAAAGAGCTTCAGCTTCGGAGACCCACGCTCACAGAGGCCTCCTGGCTCGGCCAGGGGAGAGCGGAGTTCCGAGAGATGGTCCAGGGCTGGAGAGGGGAGGGCGCAGCCAGGAAAAGAGGCAATGGCCTTCGGGAGCAGTTGTTGAACCCAGTGTGAGCATGAGAAGTTATGACAGTCACTGGGGCAGAGTCCCCACCCTGCGGCAACCTTCCTAATCAGCACCTGGTGAGCATAGGTGCTTTTCCACCTCCGACCATGGCAGTTTGTATACACCCATGTGTGCTATAGTATGGTCTGAGGCAGCTGTATCTCTTCCCAAGGCGAGAGCCCAGGGGTATAGATAAACCCAGGAGTACAGTTATTATCACAGGGAAGATGACTGATTGAGTGGTAGGGCAACGGAGATGAGGGAGGAGAAAAATTGAATGATCAAATGGGCCATCATCTGTGTAACTGAGTAACAAAGGTGAAGGTAACATTATGTAGGACAGCACCCAGAGCTAATTCCCTTCTATGTTCTCTATAATTCTGTATTTCCTCAATCATTTTTGTATTAACAGAAGTGAAGATAACTTTATATTATACAGCAGCCAGTGCTAATTCCCTACTATCTTCTCTATAATTTGGTATTTCCTTTAATGTTTATGTGATAACTAATGTGAAGATAACATTATGTAATACAACATCCAGTGCTAATTCCCTACTATATTCTGTATAATTTTGTATTTTCGGTACTGTTTATGGCTTATTCAGGTTCATATGTTTCCATTCTTTTGTCTTTAAAATAAAAAAAAGTCAAATTATGGCCAGGTTTAGTGGTTTATGCCTGCGATTGAGGCACTCAGAGGCTGAGGCAGGAGGATGGCTGTGAACTCAAGGCCAGTCTAGACTACATAGTGAGACCTTGTTTCAAAAAAAGGCAGCTGGGCATGGTTGTACACACCTGTAATCCCAGTACTCAGGAGGCTTATGTAGGAGAATCCTGCAAATTCAAGGCCAGCCTGGGCTACAAAGTGAGCTCAAGGCCACCTTGAATTGCATAGTGAAACCCTGTCTCAAAAAGAGAAAAAAAGCCGGCTGTATAGTGGCACATACCTGTAATCCCAGCCCTTGGGAGGCTAAGGCAGGAGGATCATTGAGAGTTTGAGATCAGCCTGGGCTACAAAGTGAGCTCAAGGCCAGCTTGAACTGCATAGCAAGACCCTGCCTCAAAAAGACAAAAAAAAAAAAACCAACAAAAAAAAGGAACAATGCATATGAATTTTTTTTGATATGAGATCTTGCTACATAGTTCAGGTTGGTCTTCCACTTACTTTGTAGCCAAGGCTGACCTTGAATTCATGGTGATTCTCCTGCCTCAGCCTCCCAAGTGTTGGCATTACAGGCATGCCCCACTATGTGTGGCTTATGAATTTTTTTATAGGGAGAATTGAACTCACAACCTTGCACTGGCCAGGCAGCCTCTTGTGCCACTGGGCTATGCCCCTGGCCCCTGGCTTATGACTTCTTTTGTCCAGCTTCCTTCACGCAACTAGTACTTTTGAGACTTTGCAATGGTATTGTATATACTCATAGCACACTCCTTGTAATTGGTGTATAGTGCTTCACTCATGAATACACCATAAAATTTATTCATTCCATTGTGGGTTTTATATGTTTGTTTTTGCGCTGAGGATCAAACGGCAGGACTTTTTTTTTGTTTTTTTTTTGCGGTACTGGGGATCGAACTCAGGACCCTGCGCTTGCTAGGCAAGCGCTTATTCCACTGAGCTATATCCCCAGCCCCTTTTTTTTTTTTTTTTTTTGAGACAGCATCTTGCTATTTAGTTCAGGTTGGCCTTGAACTCACTATGTACTCCAGGCTGGCCTTGAACTCATGGCAATCCTGCCTCAGCCTCCCCAGTGCTGGGATTACAGATGTGCATATACCACTCTGCCAGGCACAGAGCATATTTCTTTTCCTACCTTTAATAAATATAAATCCTACTTCCCTTTTATCTGTGCAGGACTATAAGAAGCGAGTAAGAATCTTTAGAGGAAACACATGGCACCCCACAACCCCGCTGGCACCATCATGTCTCTTTTGACATGTGGCTTCTTCCCAGTTATAGTGAGGTCATGTCACTTGTGCACTCATTTGTCAGATGAATTTTTCTCTTTGTTGCTCGCTTTCGGAGACACGGTCTCCCTATGTAGCCCAGGCTGGCCTTGAACTTGCGGCAATCCTCCGACCTCAAGCCTGCTTCCCATCCGGAATTAGGAACGGTGCTGCCATCCCCCGCCAGGAATGAACACGGTATTTCCTTGGTCTGTTTCGGGTTTTTTGAGACAGTATTATTGTTCAGTTCAGGCTGGCCATCGTGCCGGCTGCTTCCCTCCATCTCTCGATCCTCTTTGCCCTTGGAGCAAGATCTAGTTCCCTACTTCCTATTTTTTCATTTTTCATTTTAATTTACTCCTGCTTTGTGTTTCTCATATAAGAGAGACTATGCAATATCTAACCTGTATAAGCCAGGTGTGGTGGTGTACGCCTGTAATCGCAGCACTCAGGAGGCTGAGGCAGGATTGCTGTAAATTCAAGGCCAGCCTCAGCTACAAAGTGAACTCAAGGCCAGTCTGAACTGCATAGCAAGACCTTGTCTCCAGAAAAAAACATCCGTATATGTCTAACTATACATCTAATTTATCTCACTTAACATTCTGGTCTTATGCATTATTATTATTATCCATTTTCCTACAGATGAGTCACATTCATTTTTTTTTACATTCATCCTTCTTTATGGCAGAGTAGTACTCCATTGTGTATAAACACACATTTTCCTTATCCATTCATCTGCTGATGGACAGATCAGCCATTTCCGCTCCCAAGATTTAGCTGCTACGAATTGCGATGCCGTAAACATTGGTGTGCATGGATCACTGTGATGTGATGTCTTTAATTCTGGGAAGATACTCAGGAGGGGCAAAGCTGAGTAGATTGTGTGTTTGAATTTCATTTTTCTGTCTCCCTGTTCAAGCTCCTTAATCACTGTTTTTTTTTTTTTTTTGGCGGTACTGGGGATTGAACTCAGGACCCTGCACTTGCCAGGCAGGAGCTTACTCCACTGAGCTATATCCCCAGCCCTCCTTAATCACTGTTGGGAACCTCTTCCCACTCGGCTCCTCCCTCTCTAAATAAATGTGTCTACCCTGCATGCATTGTGTGAGTTCTTGGTGTCTTGTCTTTTAATTAATTAATTTATTCATTTATTTAATTTGCAGTACTGTGGATTGAACCCACAGTGAGCTACATCCCTAGTCCTTTTTTATTTTTTACTTTTTTTCCCTTTTGAGACAGGGTCTCACTATGTAGTTCAGGCTGGCCTTAAACTTATTATGTTGCCCAGGCTGGCCTTGAACTCACAAAGATCCTCCTGCCTCAGACTCCCAAGTGCTGGGATTACAGGCGTGTGCCACCACACCTGGCTTATTTTTTTATTTTGGGGAGAGGGTTTTGTTAAGTCATTAAGTTATCCAAGCTGGGTTTGAATTTATGATCCTCCTGCCTCAGCCTCCCAAGTACTGGGATCAAAGGTGTGTGCCACCATGTCTGACTGGTATGACAGATTTTTAAAATCAGTCTGGGTTATGTAGCAAGACAAACCAAAATAATGTGCGTTTTCCCTTGGCTTGCATTAGTTTTTCCAATGAGAGCCCCACTCTGGCCTGTCTAGTCACGTCTTGCCTCTTTCCACCTGCATCAAAGGTGTTTCTGTCAGTCCTGTTCCTGCTCCTGCCCGGGGCTCAGCAGAGCAGGCCAGGGTCCCTGGGCTGAGCCTGTGGAAAGGGTGACACTTCCCATCTCCCTGGCTCGTGGAAAACAAAAACCAAGAAGTTGACTTGCAGAAGCGCCTGGGCGGGGGTGGCCACACCGAAGGCCACAGCTCCTTCTCCTGTGCCTCCCCTCTGTCTCCCAAGGTCGGAGGGGCCCTGTAGGCCTCCCTCATAGTGATCCTGGAAGATAATCACAGCCTGCCGGATGTAGGGTCACCGAACCTGTGTCCTGTCTGCACATCAGCCTGCAAGAGGGTGGGATAGGAAGAGCCCCTCCTGAGTTCCAGGCAGAGCTCAGTATGACCACAGCGAGCTAAAGGCTCAGAGAGGCTGTACAACTCGCCCAAGGTCACACAGCCAGATCAAAGAATACACAACCAGGGTGTCAAAATGAACAGTTAACTGTCTGCACTTGGGACGCTGAGGCAGGAGGATGGTGGGAGTTCGAGACCATCCTGGGTTACAAAGTGAGCTCAAGGCCAGCCTGAACTGCAGAATGAGCCCCTGTCTCAAAAAGACCAAAAAAAAAAAAAAAGTCTAAACAGGCCCTCCATTTTATTTTCAGATTTCTTGGCTCTGGAGCCGGGCATAGTGGTGCACGCCTGTAATCCCAGCAGTTGGGAGGCTGAGGCAGGAGGATCCTTGAGAGTTTGAGACCAGCCTCAGCCACAAAGTGAGCTCAAGGCCAGCCTGAACTGCATAGTGAGACCCTGTCTCAAAAAAGAAAAAAAAATTTCCTGGCTCTGTTCTGACAAATACTGTTTTCTTACCCGCCCCTTTTTTTATTTGACACGGGTCTTGCTATGCAGTTCAGGCTGTTCTTGAGCTCACTTTGAAGCTCAGGCTGGCCTCGAACTCGTAAGGATCCTCCTGCCTCAGCTTCCTGGGTGCTGGGATTACAGGTGTGCGCTGTCATGCCTGGCTTCCTATTGCCTCTTGCCTCCCTTCCAGAGTTTGTCTTTCAGCCCCAGTCCCTAGGGCTCCTCCCCTGACCACTCCTTGACTTCTGCCCTCTGCCCTCCATCCTCCATCCCAGCTAAAATCATCACTTTCCCATTCTCATCCCCTGGGTATTTCCCTACCACAGTGCTGAGCAGCATTGTGCAGGGCTGGCTTTCCCTCTCCACAGCTCACTGGAAACTTCGACGTGCAACAGCATTGAGAGAATTCTACAGTTCACACCTGTAGCCAGCCCTAGCACCTTCTTTCTAGAGTGAGCCCTTTATTCTCCTTTTATCATGTCTCTCTTGTTGAGAGTTTGAGACCAGCCTGGGCTACAAAGTGAGTTCACGGCTGGCCTGAACTGCATAGCGAGACCCTGTCTCAAAAAGACAAAAAAAGTATGTCTCCATCTTTCCATGCTCCTTCCTACCCCCTTTTTTTTTTCCTCGTACTGAGAACTGAACTCAGGACCTTATGCTTACCAGCCAGGTTCCTGTGCCACTGAGCTACATCCCCAGTTATATCTGAACCCCCTTGCCAGGTGCTTTCCGAGACCAGCCTTGGAGGTTTGTTCTGACCCCCCAGGGGGGTTCTTCAAGGCAATCTTTTTCCCTGGTTTCTGCTGGTAAACTGCAGGTCAGTGTTTTAGCTTTTTCCTCATGAGTCACCTGCTTTCTCTTACTGACCATCAAAATCTCCATGGTTTTTGTGGTTTGAAACAGGGCCTCGCTACGTAGTCCAGGCAGACCTTAAACTCACTATGTAGCCCAGATTGGCCTCAAACTTGCAACTATCCTGCCTCAGGCTCCCATGTACATTACTGGGACTACATTACTGCGATTACAGGTGTGTGCCAACACACTCAGCTGACAGACCCTTTAAAACATGCTTATATCCTGCACCTCATCAAAGTATACCCTGGAGATGGTGCTCACTGATGATTCTTTCCTAAACTGAACTACACTGATGGTTACACAGTGACAATTTTCCCTTCTGCCTGTCCCTGCATGTACTTGCTGATATTCATCATGTGACACACACTGACTCCCTCCCTACTCATGGGTGGCATATTCACCTTCGTGAATTCACTGACACCTACGATCCACCAGGACACAGTACTTTTTGTCCCAAGGCAATGGGGGCTAAGCACAGAGATGACTTTGAGAAGAAAGGATGATCTAGGCTGGCCCTACTGGCCGAAACCTGTAATCCCAGCACTCGGGAGGCTGAGACAGGTGGATCACTGAGAGTTTTAGGCCAGCCTGAACTATAGTGAAACCTTGTCTCAAAAACAAACAAGAATAGTATGGGTTAAGAATAGATGGGTAGGGCCATGGAGACCACATGCACCCCAATATGATGCCTGAGAGGACCCTGGGTCCCATTTGGAGTATTCTGGGCTGGGTGAGGTCGGACTAGGAGGAAATGTGAGCTATCCCAAATTAGAGGAAGTTTGATTAAAAGGGGGAAGCTATCTTCTCCAAAAATGTTGGTGTCCCAAAAGACATGCACACACACAGGGTACAGAAATGTTCCACACGACTGACACTTTACAAAGACATGGGAAAAGTGGGTGTGTTGGTGCACCCCTGTAATCCCAGCACTCCTGCCCGGCCCAGCACTGCTGAGGCAGGAGACTAGCCAGTATGGCCCTAGCCAAGGCAAGCCTGTGACTCAGAGAGAGCCTATCTCAAAATAAAAAAAGGGCTGAGGATGCAGCTCAGTGCAAAGGCACTGGATTCAATCCCCAGTACAACGTCCTCCCCACAGACTTGGCAGCTGAACACAATATTCAATCCTGGACAGGGTGGTCTTTTTGTAATCTCCGCAAATCCCAGTCTTTTTCTCCTCCAAAAGACCGCCCACACAGGCTAGGGCCGTCTTTTGGAGGAGAAAAAAATAATGGTATAAGGGGAATTATTAGGACAATTGACGCCAGGAGAGGTGGCGCACGCCTGTAATCCCAGCACTCGGGAGGCTGAGGCAGGATTGTTATAAATTCAAGACCAGCCTGCGCTACAAAGTGAGCTCAAGTTCAGCTTGAACTACATAGCAAGACCCTGTCTCAGGCAATTGACGGAAGCAGAGCAGGGATGAGAAGATAAATGAGTGAAATTTCCCGCGGTTTCTCTCTGTAACGTGGTTAAGGAAGGCATACTGAAACACTCAGAAGTGGAAAGCGAGATGTGTGCACCTTACACTCAAATGGATCCCAAAACGTGATTTGTACATGGGGTGCACGTGCAGTCTGCAAATGTGCAGACCCTAAAAATAGGTGGCTCGTAGTCAGGGTGTGTGAGTTCCTGATGCAGTTTCATTCCCGCAGCTTTTGAGATTAGGTCCCAGCGGAGTGTTTTTACAGACCCCTGCAGCACTCCCGAGCCCTGAGTCACCGCGGATGGCACCCACCGTGCCCAGCTCTGTCCTAAATAGAAGTCATTCGCCCGGCCTGCCAAAGGCCTGACGCCCAGCGGAGCGGAGCGGGCGGAGGATGAAGGCCAGCACCCTTGAGGAGAACCTCTTCTTCTTTCTTCCAGTCACTGGGGACTGAGCCCAGGGGCTGTGCCCTGAGACACATTCCCAGCACCTTTAGGGTCCCTCCCCGCTTTGTTCTGAGAAGCCGATTCACTAAGTGGCCCAGGAAAGGCTCACATTCGCAATCCTCCTGGCTCAGACTCCCAGAGTGCTGTGAGAAGGGCCCCCCACCCCCCAGAAAGGGTTGGCCCACCACGCCCTGCTAATGTAAGTGCATCATTATGGCCGCTCCTCTCAGAAAACCTTAGAGCTGTCTCTCACCACAGGCTTACTGAATTGGAAAGAGTTGGTCTTGGGCTTCTGACACGGCAAGCGCTGAACCTCGGCTCTGAGGGTAGGTCCGCCTCCGCCTCTGTCTCCTGCCCACTCTGCGGGATGACACTGGCGTGCTCCTCGACGGTGTAAAGGAACAGCCAGAGCAGAGCTTACAAATTTTCCCTTTTTTTTTTTTTCCCCTTTTTAGAGACAAGGTCTGGCTAAAGACTCTCTAGGCTGGACTTGAACTCACTATGTAGCTCAGGCTGGCCTTAAACTAGCAGTGATCCTCCTGCCTCAGCCTCCTAAGTGCCAGGATTACAGGCATATGTCAAATTGGCAAGCCAAGACCTGCTCCTGCACAGATGTGTTCAGTCTATGCCACGGTTTAAAAAAATCTCAAGAGCCAGGCTTGGTGGCGCACGCCTGAAATCCCAGCACTTGGGAGGCTGACGCAGGAGGATAACAATGTGTTTGAGAACAGCCTGGGCTACAAAGTGAGCTCAAGGTCAGCCTGAATTGCATAGACCCTGTCTCAAGAAGACAAAAAAAAAAAGCTCAATTAGTAACCAATAGGGCTGGAGGCACAGCTCAGTGGGGTAAGTGCTTGCCGCTAAGCACTTAGGGCCCTGAGTTCGATCCCCGGTCCCGGAAAAAAAAAAAAAAAAAAAAAGGAACGGAGTAACCAATACTCAAAGGTCAGGATATTTCATCTAAAAATGTGTCTATCTTCTCTGATCACACTGGGCTACATTCCAAGCACCTGGTAGCAACTGGGCAATGTTGGGGTTCATGCTCTCCTGTTCTACCCAGGACTCTCTTTAATATTATGACAAATGAGTTTGCTCCCTTGCCTTTTTTTTGAGATAGGATCTCATTATGCAGTCTAGGCTGGCCTCGGAACTTACTGCCTTAGCCTCCCAAGTGCTGGGATAACCACACCTAGCCTTTTGTTTGGTTTTGAGATAGGGTCTTACTAAGTAGTTCAAGGCTGGCCTTGAACTATGTAGCCTAGATTGGGCTCCAACTCATGGCAATCCTCCTGCCTCAGCTTCCTGACTGCTGGGAAGCCAGGCCACACCTGGCAAGTTCTTTCTTTCTTTCTTTTTTTTTTTTTTGGTCTTTTTGAGACAAGGTCTTGCTATGCAGTTCAGGCTGGCCTTGAGCTCACTTTGCAGCCCAGGCTGGTCTCGAATTTGCAATGATCCTCTTGCCTCAGCCTCCCGAGTGCTGGGATTACAGGCGTGCACCACCATGCCCGGCCTCATTTGCAATTTCTGCTTGGTTTGTGGACCGAAGCTCTCAAAGGGTCTTAAAGTTCATACCAGTTCTGATCATGACTCAGCTCTTTAGTGACCTCAGGTGCTGAACCAGCAGTTGGATGTGAGCTGCAGGAGTGATAACAACCAAGATGAAAGCCAGGTGTGGCGGTACAGGCCTGTAAGCTCAGCGCTTTGGAGGCTGAGGCAGGAGGATAGCAGCGAGTTTAAGAGCAGCCTGGGCTACACAGTGTTCAAGGCCAACCTGGACTACATAAGACCCAGTTTTATTATTTATTTATTTATCTTTTTGAGACAGGGTCTTGCTATGCAGTTCAGGGTGGCCTTGAGCTCACTCTATAGCCCAGGCTGGTCTCAGACTCACAATCCTCCTGCCTCAGTTCCAGAGTGCTGGGATTACAGGCATGTGCCACCACGCCTGGCAAGACCCTGTTTTAAAAACTAAAAAACCCAACCCAAACCAAAAACCAGATGAGGGCTGTCTCAAGTACATTAATACTGGCAGGGTTGGATTCTGCTTAAAACCCTGACGTGGCCAGTGGTGATCTTTGTTGGGATCAGAATTGGAAAGAAGCCAGAGGCTTTTATTGGCAACTGGGGATTTAGAGCAAGGACAAAACTGGGAGAAAGCCAGGTGTCTGCTGAGTGCGCCATCACATGCACAGCCTCAGAGCCATAGCTGAGAGCGGTGGGGGCTTACAGCCAGGAAGTGGATCCTGGAAAGAAACAGGAAAAATAAAAATGGGAAAAGATATAGGGTGTAGGAAGAGCATGGAGCAGGGCGTGAGAGAACGTGTTCTCTGGTTCTGGATCTGCCACTCGGGCTTTGTGACCCTGGGCACGTCGTCCCATGTCTCATTCCCATCCTCAGGGCTCAGACTGAGGACCTGCCACCATTTACAGGACAGCTTGTGCTGGCTCATGGTTCCAAGGCAGGTGCCGTGGTACTGGGGTGTCAGAAAGAGCTGCTCAGGGCACGGCAAACAGGAAGCAGAGAATGAAGAGGAGAACCTGAGAGACACACAACTTTCCAGGCCACACCCCAGTGGCCTCTACTACCAGTGTGTGTAAACTCAGCAGGGCACAAACCCACCAAGAAACACAGTGCCCGGCCCGTGACCCCAACCAGTGCTTGTGGTTACAGGAGGCTCTTGGGGGCAACAAAATAGAAACCGGAACACTCTACATCACTGAATCTCTTTCCTCAACTTCATGTTTTTTTTTGAAACAGGGTCCCACTGGCTGGCCTTAAACTCACTTTGTAGTCCAGACTGGTCTTGAACTTGCAATAACCGTCCTGCCTCAGCCTCCCACGTGCTGGGATTGCAGGCGTCCTTAACTTCAAAATGAGATGGTTATGCCGGCCCAGCCTGGCTCAGAGTTACAGGAAGCCTAACTTGCCATTCCAGAGAGGAAAGCACTGGGGGAGGTGCTCTCTCCCTGGGAGGTGAGATTCAGGACTAAGTCTTACAATGCCAGGCCTGCAGGGCCCTTGGTCTGCAACCCTCTCATTTGAGACCTCAAGAGGGGCAATAATTAGCAGGGGTAGGGGTAGAGGCAGGCATAGTGTGCCAGTATTCTAACAGTAGCCTCTCCCTTTGTGCTCTACCAGGGGGCAGATAAATGAATCAGAGATCAAGGATGTAGATGGGGAGACAGTGTTCAGGGAACCCCAAATGTGTATGTTTCATCACGGCCTCTCAAGAGGTACACACAGGTCCTTGTCATCAGTCTTACTGTTGTAGTACCGGGAATCAAACTCACAACCTTGCACTTGCCAGGCAGGCGCTGTGCTGCTGAGCTATATCCCCGGCCTTGTCAACAGTGTTGAAGTCACAGGAATAAGGAAACACTCAGTACGCCTTGAAAGAAGCAGCCTTATTTCAAGGGAAAGGAAGCCCCACGTTCCACAGTGCACAGTGAGCCCTTGGATAGCAAGAGGCGGAGGAGACCACACTGGGCAGCGACGGCGCCTGCCGCGAGGAGGGACCTGAGGCCCCAGATGGGAAATGCCTGCCCAAGGCCACACTGCTGGTTCCTGGCACAGCTGGACTCTCATGTGGTTTCTCGACTTGCACTCCAGGGCTTCTCCTCCACGTAGATCAACTGGGACTGCATTTAGCCTCAAATGGTAGAGAAGAATGGGCTTGCATCGATAGGGACGTATGGGCTGGGAGTGCAGTTTGGTGGGAGAGCATCTGCCCAGCCTGTGCAAGGCTCTGGGTTTGATTCTCAAAACTATCAGAGCAAAACAAACAAACTTGCTGGGTATGCTGGCCCATGCCCAGGGAGGCTGAGGCAGGAGGGTCACAGTGAGTTCAAGGCCAGCCTGGGCTACACAGTGAGACCCTGTCTCAAAAGAGAAAAGAACATTTTTAGTGTAGTTTATAAAGAATTTGGTCCAAAGTCATGCTACAGAGCCTGAGTTTTTTTCCCCTACCTTTAATAAAAGGTTGCTATCATTTGCATGTCTTGGCCAATTCTTTGTTCAACACAGAGAACCTAGAAACCACCCACAGGACTCTGTAGCATGCTGGTAAGATATGGACCACAGTTAAGTGCTCACTAGGCCTTAGGCTCCTTTGGACCAACTCTATCCTATGGGAGTGTAATTTTAAGTTTTCTAGCAACCACATCTTATTTATTTCCCCAATTCACTGGCTATTAGAAATTATTCCTTCTCTTGAGATTCAGAACTAAGTCTCACAATGCCCGGGTTTGCAGGGCTGTTGGTCTGCAATCCTCTCATTTGAGATCTCAAGAGGAGCAATAATTTCTAATAGCCTTTTTTGGAGGGGGGAGCAGGAAGCGAACTCATGATCTTGCACTTGCCAGGCGGGTGCTGTGCCGCTGAGTGCTGGGATTACAGGCCTGCGCCACCATGCACTGTTCCAATTTATTTATTTATTTTTATTTTTTGGTACTGGCAATCGAATTTAGGACCTTGCAATTGTTAGGCAGGCGCTTGTGCTGCTGAGCTACATCCCCAGCCCTCCAATTTATTTTAAATACATCGGATTGTTTTTTCCTCGTCTTTTTGAGACAAGGTCTTGCTGTGTAGCTCAGACTGGCCTTGAGCTCACTTCGTAGCCCAGGATGGTCTCAAACTCGCAGGGATCCTCCTGCCTCAGCCTCCTGAGTGCTGGGATTACAGGCGTGTGCTACCACGCCCGGCCCTTAAATACATCGGATTTAACCAAATATTATATCCCAAACTAAAATCAAGTTTGTCTCTCATCCAAGTACTAACCAGGCCCGATCCTGCGTAGCTTCCAAGATAAAGAACCTGAGCGTGCAGGGTGGTATGGCTGTAGACTGGAATCAATTTTGGGATCAATTATCTCACTTGTGACTAATAAAAAGAAGAAATGAGATATTTTGTATTCTTTTTCTGCATGGTCTCGGAAATCCAGTGTGTTTACTTTTACAGTCATTCTCAACTTGGACCAGCCACGTTTCCATCGCAGATCACTGGGGCCAAGCCTGGAAGGCTTCCTGTCGCCCCTCCTTCCCGTCCCTCCGGGTCCCTTTCAGAAAGCAGCGGGCCGCGCCCGAGGCCCCGCCCCGCCCACTTACGTCACAGAGCCCACACCCCGGCCAGAGAGACCCGCGCCCAGGCCCAGGTTCCCGACGCCTCACCCTCCGGGTCTAGGTATTCGGGCTCTACAACCAAGCGGCCGCTCACGCGGCACTCTCGAGCCCCAAAGCAGCGGTATAGACCCTCCACTCGCACCTCAACCTCAACGGCCTGCGCTCGCACCGCTTCCACGGGAAAGGAGAGGCGCCAACGCCGGTGCCCATTGGCTCCTGGCAGTCCTCAGTCCGCCTCCCCGCCGCACGTATTGGCTGGGGCGGTGGCGGCCGCTGGGTAGTTGGTGGCGACGCCCCGCCCCCGTCCGGCCTTCAGAGGGGCGACAAGGAAGCGGCCACCTCCCTGCGCCCCGCCTCTCGGCTCGCTAGCAGGATCCTGCGGCTCCCGCCTCTCACGGCTCCCTCGGGCTCCAGCTCCGGCTCGGTGGCGGCGGCGGGTAGGTGCGGACGCCGGCGCGCGCCATCGGAAGGGCGAACCTCAGAGTCTTCAGGGGCTGCGAGCGGCGCCCCAAAGCCACTCGGGACCCCGCGGGGCCCGCCCAAAGCGGGGAAGGGCGGCGGCCGCGCGCCTGCGAGGCGCGAGGGCGACGCGCACGGGGCGGGCAGCGGCCTGCCGGCGACCTTCGGTCCTCGGGAGCAGGAGGGAGCGGCGTGGGGGCCCGGGAGCCTGGGTGGGCTCGGGCTGTCGGGGCTCAGGGTCGCCTCCCGAGGAGGTGGGGGGCCCGCTGGTGTGGGACCAGGGCACGGCTTGTTACCGTCCCCCGGGAGTGCGGGAGGTCTGCGCGGTGCCCCGTTCGGGCGTGGCTCTGGCGCTTGGTGAGCTCCAGCCTTCCCTGTGCGGGGCTGTGGCGTGCAGACGGGTCCCCGACATTGCAGGTGGGGACAGCGGAATGGAGACGGGGACCGGGAGGGGCGATTGGAGACGTCGCCCGGAGCAGAGACTGCGCCCAAGCACAGTTTTTGTCGGTGTGTTGCCTGAGTTCATTTTCAGTTTAAATCGCCTCGTGGAGTGGTTTCAGGGGGTTTTGCTCATCTCAAGGAAGGCACATTAAATGCATTTGCTGCTTTTCGTAGGAAACGGGGCTTTTGTTTTAGGACGCAGATCTGGGGTGAAGGGTGCACCTAGGGAAGGCTAGGGTTACCCCAGCTCTCAGCTGGAAACCCCCTCTTCTCCTTTCCCTGCCCTGGTCCAGTTACACTGTTGTTCCCCAGGGCCTCTCGATTCTTTTTCCCTGGCTGCATAGCGCTGCAGTCTTTCGTGCTGCGTGCGTGTGCGTGTGCGTGTGTATCTCCCGCCCATTTTCCCTGTTGTGCTTTTGGCAACTGCCTCTGCTCTTTCCCAGGGATGGTTGTGGCATTGCATCAGGGGATATTTGTGCTTGTAATTTGCTCACTCAGCCCGGGAGGAGGGAGAACTGTCTGCTTCAGAGAATGGGGGGGAGGGGGGCTTGCCGGGTTGGCTGGGTAGGCCGAGAGATGGGTGTGGTGAGGGAAATTCAGCTGCTCCAGGCCTATAGGGTAGCTCTGCCCAGTCATCAGTCAGAGATTCAAAGACCAGCAGCAGCTATTTTTATAAATCAGTCCTGAATCCAAGCTGAGCACACGGGTTTAGAGTGAACAGTTGTCATGCTCTAACTATTACAGGCTGCGTGTTTGGTAGACAACATTAGTTGCTAAGCAGAGTATCTCTTGCGCAGAGGGTACTTGTAACTTTCGAACTTTGATTTTTTTCAACTGCCTACAATGGGATTTGGTAGACAACATTAGTTGCTAAGCAGAGTATCTCTTGCGCAGAGGGTACTTGTAACTTTCGAACTTTGATTTTTTTCAACTGCCTACAATGGGACTCTGTCCAGGGATTATCTTTTACGTATTTTTGGCTTCTTGGTGTTTGGAGACAGGATTTTTGCCTGTAGTTCAGGCTGGTCATGAACTTAGTGTGTAGTCCAGGATGGTCTTGAACTGATGCCACCCTCCTGCTTCAGTTTCCCAGTGCTGAGATTACACTCATGTGCCACCACACCCGGATTTAATTTTATTTGCCTGTTTTGAGACAAGATCTCACTGAGTCACAAAATTGAGACAGGGTCTTCCTATGCAGTCCAGGCTGGCCTTGAACTCACTTTGTAGTCCAGGCTGGCCTTGAATTCGCAGCGATTCTTCTGCCTCAATCTCCTGAGTGCTAGGATTACAGGTGTGCACCACCAGGCTTGACTGGTGATTCATATATTGCTTCTGTACGTTTTTGCTGTTGACACTACGAATTTTTCCTTTTTTAACATTAAGCATAAGTAATTTGTAGGTTTTAATTTTCCTTAAAAAGTAAAGTCTGAGAGGAACATTTTGAACCAATAGCAGGCATCTTGGTGTTTCATTTGATTTAGTCAACTTGAAAAGGAAAGCAAATAAGTACCAGTGCTCTCACTTGGCCTTTTTGTGTCTGTGTGCCGGGGAGTGGGGCTCGCGGGTGCCGAGCACCTGCCTTCCCTGCTCCAGCCCTTGCGGCTCAGGAAATGCCTGACACTAACCGGACAACATGCAGCTCTGATGAGCTGATTAAGGTGACGTTTCTCTCCTGTAAAGTGCCTCTTCTTTCTCTTGCTGTCAGTTAAAAATGATTTACCAAGGCAAACCCATGCTAAGGGGAAGGGAATTAATCTCCACCTCCTGTGGCGAGGGGTACCCAAGAGTTTGTGGGCATATGTTAAAGGTAGCACCGCGTATAATAAATACTCGGTGGGGTTACACAGGGATCTGAGTTCTCTGGTTTCTTTTTTTAAAGTGTCTGTCAGTGAATCTTGCCTGGCGCTGCAGGTATTGTCTTTTTCTTTTTTCCTCCCTGGTGCTAGGTGTTGAACCCAGGACTTCCACCTGCCAGGAGGACACTGCCATTGGATGAAACCCAGCCCTTTTTATTTTTGAGATAGGATCTTCCTGAATTGCCCTCTGGCTTTGAACTTGGAATCTCCCTGCCTCAGGCTCCCAAGTGCCGGGATCACGCGCGTGGCCGTCACACCTCCACTGATACTCTAAGGGTACCACTGCCTTCTCCCTGGTTGTACAGACACCCTGCTACTGAGATTGGCCACACCAGCTCTGTGATGCTCTGTTTCCTTATTCCATCTTTTTTTTTCTTTTTTTTTTTTTTTTTTTTTTTTTTTTTTTTTTTGTCTTGAGACAGGGTTTCTCTATGCAGTTCAGCCTGGCCTTGAGCTCACTTTGTAGCCCAGTCTGGCCTCGAACTTGGCAACTATCCTCCTGGCTCAGCCTCCGGAGTGCTGGGATTACAGGCATGCACCACCATGCCCGGACTGTTTATTTATTTATTGAGACAGGGTCTCACTGTGTAGTTCTGGCTGGCCTTGAGCTGGGGGCAGACCTCTTGCCTCAGCCTCCTGCATGCTGGGGTTGCCTCATGATGCCCAGCTTCTGCCTACTTTCCTTCGGAATTCTTTTGTAGGGAAGGTTTATGCCTGTTTATCCCCCCATTTATTTATTAAATCTTTTGTATCAGTATGGACTCATTATTGTTTTTCTCCTTTGCTTAGAACCAATACTGTATTTTGTTGCTGAAATTGTTACAGTATTGGCCATTTTAACATTGGCACCTTTGTTCTATGGAACCTCCCTCCCACATACCAAGGGTTGAACCCAGGGCCTTTGCAGAGCTACACCCCACAGCAGTTTTTTTATTTTGAGACGGGTGTCATTAAGTAGCTGAGTTGCCTAGGCTGGGCTAGAACTTGTGATCCTCCCTCCTGTCGTGGCCAGTGCTGGAATTGCAGGTGTGCCACCACTCCTGGTGTCCCTTCTTTCTCTCTCTCTCTCTTAAGACTATTTTATTTTCCAGCACTCTGGTAAGATGCTCCAGTCTTAAGATGCTCCAGTCTTACGTATTTTCCCTCCCTATCTTTATGCTTAGCCATTTCTCCAAGGAGCCCTGATTCTTTTTTTTTTTTTGGTCTTGCTGTGCAGTTCAGACTGGCCTTGAGGTCACTTTGTAGCCCAAGCTGCTCTTGAACTCAAAACAATCCTTGTTACGAGTTGGAGACCACCCTGGGCTACAAGGTGAGCTCAAGGCCAGCCTGAACTGCATAGTGAGACCCTGTCTCAAAAAGACCACCCAAAAAAAAAAATCCTCCTATCCTCCTGCCTCAGCCTCCCAAGTGCTGGGGTTACAGGCGTGCACCATCATGCCCGGCTTTCTGATTCCTTTTATTAGAGGAAAATGTTTAGCAACCAAGGTCTGATGTCTGAACTCAGTAAGTGCTCTTCTTCAGGGCATTAATACTTCTAGGCCCCTCAGGACAGAACTAGGAAATAACACATGTATGTACACATATATGTATGTTTCTCTATCCTTGTATAAATCTAAGCATAAACATGAATTCAAACTCCTCTGACTAACCTGGCACCGTAGAGTTCGTGGCTATTTTCCCCCTCTTGCTTATCTGTAAATTCTTTTCTGACAAAGAGAAATTTAGGTGCTTTAACAAATAACACAGGCACTTGTTTTTTCAACTCTATTATATGTATAAAGTAAAAAAATTCATTGTCACATAAATTTCCAAAGCATTTTTTCAGTTGTTAATTATTCTATAATACTGACATTTTATTATTTTTTAATCTAGAGTCCATACATGCTAGGAAAGTGCTCTACATACATGCTAGGAAAGTGCTTTATCGTGGAGCATAGTTTCCAGCTCCTTAGGGTATTTTAAATTACTGTTTTTAACTCAAGTGGAGAGGTGAAGTCATTTGCCTCTAGCCAAATAGGAAGTGAGTGACCTGGCAGCAATTGATGACCTGTTCTTGCTCCCAGGGCTGTTCCTGATCCCAGGCAAAGTAGTCTCTTCGTAATAAGTATTTTCGTTGAGAAAATAACCTTTGTCCCTCCTTGGTGGAGTGTTCCTTTTAATTAAAGAAGCTCTTGAGTTTTAGCTTTTTGTCTTTTTGAGACAGGGTCTTGTTATGCAGCTCAGGTCAAAGTGGCCTCGAGCTCACTTTGTAGCCCAGGCTGGTCTCAAACTTGCAACAATCCTCCTGCCTCAGCCTCCCTGCCTCAGCCTCCTGAGTGCTGGGATTAAAGGCATGTGCTACTATGCCTGGTGCAATATTTTTTTTAAACCACTGGCATGAGAGGGAAGTTTTTTTCTTTTTGTTGAGACAAGACTTAACTATGTAGTCTGGTCTGGCTTTAAACTCACTGTGTAGCCCAGGTTAGCTTCAGCCTTGTGGCAGTACTCCTGCCTCAGCCTCCCAAGGACTAGAATTACAGGCTTGCATCACCACACCTGGCTGATGGAACTTGTTTCTAGTTGCAGACTCAAAGATTTGGAGGACTTTTTGGAGATAATCTAGATGCATTTTTCACACAATATGTGATTTCTTCGGTCTTTTGTGCAGATGTTCTTCATAATAGTGACTTTACAGCTGGTGGTTGCCAATTCCTGGGTGGCAGGGATTTATTATTTCTCATTTATTTATTTATTTAGGGTTTTATTATTTCTTTGGTGTGTGGGTGTTTTTTTTCCCCCTTCTTTTGAGACAGGGTCTTACTCTTCGGTTCAGGCTGGCTTTGAACTTACTGCATAGCCTGGGATAGCTTCGAACTTGTGGTTGTCCAACTGCCTGGGTCTGCTGAATGCTGGGATTGCAGGCAGTGCCACCCCGCCCAGTTGGAAATTTGTCATTTCTGAAAGGTCTCCCTGATAATAATCACAGTCCTTACTCACAGCCCGATCTCCCTGGAGTTTCTAGTCAGTGGTTCGCATTTTGCTCTCTATAGTTGTCTTTTGGGTAGCTCTAATTTCTGCCTTGTAAACATTCAATGACAGTTATTTTGTCCCACTTAAATTTTTTCTTTTCCAGACTAAATAGTCTTTTTTTTCCTCATACTGCTCATTGTGTGTGCTTTCTAATAAATCTTTTACATGTGCGTCATCAAGTGGACATGCTGCAGTTTCAGTTTTGGTCTGAACTAGACCCTCTGTTAAACCTTGCAAATGGGGTGATTACAAAATTCAGTGTGGCTTGCCCTGTGTGGTGGTGCATTCCTGTAACCCCAGAACTTGGGAGGCTGAGGCAGGAGGATCTTTGTGAGTTTGAGACCAGCCTGGGATACAAAGTCAGCTCAAGGCCAGCCCGAACTGCCTAGTGAGACCCTGTCTCAGAAAGACAAACCCCCACAAAACCCCGAAATTCAGTGTGGCTGGATGTAGTGGCACGTGTCTGTCGTCACTGTTTTGGGTGGCTGAGATGGGTGTATCCCTTGAACCTAGGAGTCAAGGCCAGCCTGGGCAACCTAGTGAGACCCAATCTTTTTTTGGGGGGGACAGGATCTGTTGCTGTGTAGTCCAGGCTGGCCTTGAACTCATAGCAATCCTCCTGCCTCAGCTCCCAAGTGCTGGGATTACAGGTGTGCACCATCATGCCTGGCTACATTTGCCTTTTTTTTGTATTTGACTTTTTACACTTACTTTTCTTTGCTAATTTCTGTCCATTGTTCCAAAGGGATCTTTCTGAGTCTTGATTTCATCGCTCATGTGCCTTTCTTAGTGTTATGTATGTAACTGACGTTTTCAGTTTTTCACTTGATTAGATTAAAAAATTCACTAAAGAGTGGCATTGTCAGTTTCTTGTAGTATGTAATTAGTGCCTAAGCTACAGTCTTTTTTCTCGTCCTTTGTATAACTTTATAAAGTACTTTTTTTTTGTTTGTTTGGTCTTTTTGAGACAAAAACTCATGATGATCCTCCTTCAGCCTCCTGAGTGCTGGGATTACAGGTGTGCCCCACCACACCTGGCAATTGTGCAAAGCTTAAAAGCTTAAAAGGTACACATATTTTAAAGAATGAAATATTTAGGGGAAACTAGGGAGCAGGTGGGTAGGAGATAGAGGTTGCTTTCTTTTGTGACTCCCCTCTGAGCCCTGTGTTTGTTAAACTCTGAAATAATTCCTTTAGGTCAGTCAACCCACTTTCTCTTGTCTGAGTAGAAATCCACTGAGATGATGTAGGTGAGCTCTGAATTTTTTTAAATTGTTGAATTCTGAGAATTTTATATTTTTTAGATAGTGGTCTCTTTACTTTTTTTTGGTACTGGGAATTGAATTTAGGACCTTGTGCTTGCCAGGCAGGTGCTGTGCCCCTGAGCTCTGTCCCTGGTCCACTTTCTCCCATTCTGTAGGGAAGTTATTTTCTTGATAGTATCCATTAATTCATAAAATTTGTTGTTTTGTTTTTTGACGGTCTTGCTGTGCATGTGCAGTTCAGGCTGGCATTGAAATAATTAATTTGACCAGCTTCAAACTCCTGGCAATCCTGCCTCAGCCTCCGGTGTGCTGGAATTATAGGTGTGTGCCACCATGCCTGGTTTAAACTAGTTTTTAAAAAGTAGCATGTACCTTTTAGTTTCAAAATAACCTCAGTTACAGTTTATTTTTATTTGTTTGTGACTTACATTCACTACAATCATTTAATCTTAATATTTAAGCATCCAGGCTGGGTGGTATAGCTCAGTGGTAGAGTGTGTGGCGATGGTTGTGTTGTATTGTTTTATTTCATTTTGTTTTGGTTTTGATCCTGGGGATTGAACTCAGTACTCGCCCTGAGCAGCTGAGCTATACCCCCATCCTTTGTCTCGGTCCTGGGGATTGGATCCAGGGCCTTTACACTGAACTCTCCCGGAGTTGCTAAACTGCGCAGAGTGGGTTCAGACTTGCCAGAGGCCGGGATTGTAGGGTGGCCCACCTCCTCTGCAGCTTTAGCACACGAAGTCACCTGGACTCTTTCCCCTTCCAGGAGCCCAGCCCAAGCTGCTTCAAATGTCAAATGTCAAATTTTACTTTTTGTTGGGTTGCTCATGTTTCAGGTGCCTAATCTAAGATGGAGAAGTTTTTTTTTTTTTGTCTTTTTGAGATGGGGTCTTGCTATGCAGTTCAGGATGTCCTTGAGCTCACTTTGTAGCCCAGGCTGGGCTTCAACTTGCAAGGATCCTCCTGCCTCAGCCCCGGGAGTGCTGGGATTACAGGTGTGCGCCACCACGCCCGGCTAAGATGGAGAAAATTTATACCTGTTTTTAAAAAAAATTTTATAGTTTTAGCACTTATATTTAGATCCATTTCAAGTTAATTTTATGGTGTAAGGTAGGCATCCATAATTTTTTATTTATGGATGTCCAGTTCTTTTTTTTTTTTTTTTTATGAGACAGTGTCTCACTATGCAGTTCTGGTTGGCCTTGAACTTACTTTATAGCCCAGGCTGGTCTTGAACTCACAAAGATCCTCCTGCCTCAGCCTCCTGAGCGCTGGGATTACAGGAATGCGCCACCGCACTGGCTTCTTTTCTATTTTCTTTTTAAGACAGTTCTCACTATGTAGTCCAGGCTATCCTTGAACTCACTGTGTAGAACAAGCTGGCCTGCAACTCATAGTAATACTCGTGCCTCGGCCTCCCAAGTGCTGGGATTACAGGTGTGTCCACTGTTGTGATTGTTCTGGGATTTTCTAATTAACGAGTTACTCCTACTTTTCCAGTCAGTTTTGCTACATCCTAATCTCCTGTCTCACTCCCACTTGTGATGTATGGATGTCCTAACTTTTCTATTATGATAGATTCCTAAGTACATGTTACTGTCAGATGTGTACATTTAAGACTTTTGACACACTGTAAGATTGCTTTCCAAAGAGCTGTATGTTCTCACCAAAGCACATTTCTTCATATGCTTGTTAGTAGTGAGAATTATCATGAAAACTTTATATTGAGCTGGTAGAGCCTTATGCCTTGCATGCTGAAGGTACTGGGTTCAATCCCCCAGCACAGAAAAGAAATCATTAAAATTTTTACTAACATTACTAATTTATTTGGTTATAAATAGGATAATCCAAATGTTTTAATCTTGTCTGATTTTTTTTTTTAACAGTGATAATGGTATTGTATAGTTATATACCTAAAATGAGGTTCTTTGATATAGCCTTTGCCAGCTACTCAGCCAATTTAGTAGGTTCCCTTTTAGTAGATTGTCTTGGGCTGGGTATATTTTAGGAGTGTCAGAAAGCTACCCAGGCAGCTGTTCTTTAGCAAGCTAAATGGAATAATATTTATAATTGGAACAAAAATGTTTGAAGAGTGTGTCGAACAACTTCATATGCTCAGTATGGAGTGAGGCTTTCTGAGATGCCTCAGAGGCAAACCACCCAGCTTAATTCAGGGACAACATCAATCTAAGGACAGGTATTGTTTCAGCAGTGAGCTGGCCTAACAGTCTGAGGTAGATGTGCTAAAATTAATAAACTTTGCAGTAACCAGTGGCAGATGGCTCTAGGATGGCATTAACAGCAGTAGTCTGCGTGTCAGAAGACTTAGGTGCATGTCCCAGCTTTAACCTCATAATTAATGGTGAGATCTGGAGTGAGCTCAAGGCTGGCTTGAACTAGTAGTGCAACCCTATCTCAAAACACAAAACCACAAAATCAGTGCTGATAATATTTGGCAGGGTTGTTAGAAGGGATATGTGATGGGATAACATACATACATACATTGATATATGTATGTATATATGTATTTAATCTGCCTGTCTTTTTGAGAAAGGGGCTTACTATATAGTTCAGGCTGGCCTTGGAGCTCACTCTGTAGCTCAGGCTGGTCTCCAACTTGCAGTGATCTTCCTGTCTTAGCCTCCTGAGCGCTGGGATTACAGGCGTGTGACCCCATACTTGGTGGGAAAAACCTTTAAAATGTTGCTAAGATACTGCTTAATGATTCAAATTAAAGAGTGATTTCCTTTGTAGGGTTGGTGTAATGTTGGTGTTTTCAGTGGAAATTGCTTTACCTATAAGTGACGTTAAATTTAAAATAGTAGAAAGAACCCCTAGCCCCTATTTATTTATTTATTTGTCTTTTTTTTTAATAATTTTTTTTTTTTTTTGGTGGTACTGGGGATCGAACTCAGGACCCAGCGCTTGCTAGGCAGGCGCTTATTCCACTGAGCTATATCCCCAGCCCTTATTTGTCTTTTTGAGACAGGGTCTCGCTATGCAGTTCAGGGTGGCCTTGAGCTTGCTTTGTAGCCCAGGCTGATTTGAACCAGCCTCCCTCAGCCTCCCGAGTGCTGGGATTACAGGTGTGCGCCACCACCCCCAGCTGTGTTTTTTGATTTTTCTTTTTTGATTTTTTGTTTTTTGAGACAGGTTCTCACTATGTAGTTCAGGCTGTCCTTGAACCCACTTTAGCAAGTGCTATGCAGTTTAGGTTGGTCTTGAATTTGCAAGGATTCTCCTGCCTCAGCCTCCTGAGTGCCGGGATTACAGGTGTGTGCCACCATGCCCACTGTTTAGATTTTACATTTTGCAATTCTGGTTTTTTTTTTTTTGTACTGGGAATTGAACTCAGGACCTTGAGCTTGCTAGGCAGGCACTGTGCCCCTGAGCTGTATCCCTGGGCCACTGATTTTACATTTTGACATTGGACATGATTCACATCCTACTGATTTATAGTTCATACTTAGGTAGCAAAGAGTAAGACTACTTACTTCTATGTTTGAGATGTTAATAGTATTAATGATTAATAATGGTATTAATGATGTAGTGGTATGAAGTGATACAATACTAGATGAAGAAAGAAAGCCACGTGTTGGCAAATGCTGGGATCCCAGCAGTGCCTGCTGAGGCAGAAAAATCACAAGGTCAAGCCCAGTGTGAACACTTTAGTAAGACCCTGTCTCAAAATAAAAGGGCTAGAGATACAGCTCCGTGTGAAGGTTTTGAGTTCATCCCCCGGTACCTTTAAAAAAAAAGTTCATTGTGCAGAGTTTCTTTTCTTTTTCCCCGCAGTTTTGGGTTGTTAAATAAAAATTACAGGAAACCGTTGTTTGGCCTAAGCTCTTACATCAGGCCCCAACAAACCAGGCTGAAAACCTTAGTGGCGTCACCATGTCACCATCCCGAAACTAAATGGAATTATCCGCCCTTCTGAGAAAGCAGGGTTAGACTGGTAGCTTTACTCCCAAAACAATGACGTTTCTTCTGCTTTCTTATCCAAAAAAAGATAACTTTAATTTATCTGATACTAACTGATCAGTTTTCTATTCTGTCTTCCATGTCCCCTTCCTTAAGGAAAGTAACTTTGAAATGGTCATTCTACTTTTTTTTTCTTTGTCTTTTTGAGACAGGGTCTCACTTCAGCCCATTTCTAAATTTTGAGGCATTTAACTCAGAATATGTATCCCAGGCTGGTTTTGAACTCAAGATTATTCTCTTGTCTCAGCCTCCTGAGTGTTGGGCCTACAGGTGTGCACTAGCACACCTTGCTCTTCAGCCTTTTTCTGTCTATAAAGGCACCCTTCTCTGATAGGCTCATTGGAACACTTATTTTGTTTAATAGAATGAAATGTCGCTTGATTTATAATAAAAAATAAAGCCACAGTGGGTGTGGGGGTAGAAGCCTTGATCCTGGCACCTGGGAAACTGAGACGAGGTCTCTGCCAGTTCGAGGCTGGCATAGGCCACACAGTCAGTTCAGTCAGCTTGAACTGCATGACGAGACCTGTCTCAAAAACCAAACAAACAAAAACATTAAAGCCGATTGCGAGTTTGGGATATAGCTCAGTGGTGGAGTACAATACTTGCTTAGAAAAAAAAACAAAAAAAAAAAAACAAAAAACAATACTTGCTTAGCATATGCAAAACCTTGGATTTGATTCCCAGCTCTGTAAAAATGAAACAACCATCTAAGGGCCGGCGTAGTGGCACTTTTCACCTGCAGTCCCAGCACTGGAGGCTGAGGCAGGAAGAGCACTGTGATTTTCAGGCCAGCTTGGCTACATACTGAACTGAAGGCCAGCCTGAACTGTATAACCAGACTCTGTCTGAAAAAACCAGGAAAGAAAAAATGACCTTTTCTTTGTATTAAAAAATATATTTAATTTAGGAAAATTGAAAAGTATAAAAACTCTGAGACATTTTGATATGTATTATTTTAGATATTTTCTGCAAATATGTACACATTTTTATTGCTAAAGAACTATATATACTACCTGCGAAATTTCAGTGTATTGTATCATTCCTTGTCAATAAATACCCAAAACACCATTTTTGGTGGTTTCAATTAAGGTGTAATGTGCATGTTCAGGAGATTATTAGACTGTTACTCCCCTCGGTTAAAGATAGCTCGTGTAAACGATGCACTCTTTCACATAAATCTCAGAATATAGACGTGTTTTTTAAGGGAGTAGAAGTAAACCAGATTCAGCTACTAGTTTCAGAAATACTTAATGTTTGGTAAGTCTTTAGATTATGAAGTATAAAAATAAAAGTAAGTGTTCATAATGCTTTACAAAATGCTATTTTGATTAAATCCTCATTCATATTTTCCATAATATTGTGAGAGGGATCATACTTCTGAAGAAAATCAGATAATAATGGCTTTCTTGTTTGCTCTTGGAGGAAATAGGAGATACTAGCAGTTTATTTCCGCGAACCCTAGCATTAGTTTTCTGCTGTAGTTTGCAAAATATAAACCAGAACAATTTAAAAATTGTCTGAAATGCAGTTTTTTCTAATTGCCATGCCTATGCTAAGAGATGCTCAGCCTTACTAGGAAATTTAGATTTCATAGTTGGGGTTTTTAGGGTTAGCTATTCTAGATTTATGTCACAGGTCTAATTAAATATTATGCAATTTTTTTGTATTTGGAATAATTTTTCCTTTTCATGTACAGTGTTTGTGTATGATGTGGAGAATGGACCCCAGAGCCGCTGTGCTGAGTTACCTCCCAACTTAGTGACAGAATCTCACTAAGTTGCCCACACCAGCCTCAAATGTGTAGTCCTCCTGCCTCAGCCTTCTGAGTAGCTGGGATCAGCGTCCGGAATAGCCTGTGCCTGACATTTGTGTGCTCTCTTACTATGTTGTAGAAGGTTGGATTACCACTCATAGAAACCAAAACAATTATAAAAGCACTTGGTGAATGAGTATAGATACACACATGCATATAATATTTAGAGGGGTTTGTTTCTGTAATGATGGAGGCACATATATAGTATCATAATTTGTATTATTTTTCAATATGACCTGAAGTTGACATTGAAATATATTATTAGATGTGAATTTGATGGAGTAGAAATAGACCAGATGATCATGTCAGTGATCTTTCTTTTTTTTGGATTGTCTCTTTGAGACAGGGCCTCGCTATACAGTTCAGGCTGGCCTTGAGCTCACTTTGTAGCCCAGGTTGGTCTCGAAGTTGCAATGGTCCTCCTACCTCAGCCTCCCGAGTGCTGGGATTACAGGTGTGCGCCACCACACTGGGCAATGATCATGTTTTCAAACTTAACAGTTTTTTCTTAATGGTTTTTTTCTTTGCAAAAGCAATGAATTAATCTGTGAAAACATTTAAAAAGTTACGAGAAGAGGCCGGGCTGCACTACATAGTGAGACCTTGTCTCTAGAAACCCCCAGAATAAAAAGTATACAGTTCAGAGTTGTATATCCATCACAGAATCAGTTTTAAAACATTTTATGCTGCCCCCTATTTGCTTAGCTCTCACCTCACCCAGTCCTTCCATTGGTCTTCATTCTCAGACTCAGATTTCTGTGGTGTGTGGTGGTGATTCTCAGTGGGTTTGGGGATGGAGTTCTGTATTTGCTCCTTTGAGGACATTTGACAATGTTCAGAGACAGTTTTCATTGTTAAAACTTGGTTTGTTTGTTTGTTTTTTGGTCCTGGGAATTGAAC
This sequence comes from Dinomys branickii, assembly GCA_004027595.1. Classification (NCBI taxonomy): domain Eukaryota; kingdom Metazoa; phylum Chordata; class Mammalia; order Rodentia; family Dinomyidae; genus Dinomys; species Dinomys branickii. The sequence goes on from PVLD010011850.1 coordinate 32,625, forward strand.
TCAGGACCTCCTTGCGCTTGCCAGGCAGGTGCTTGTGCCACTGAGCTATATTCCCAGCCCTCATTGTTAAAACTTGGAGTTGCTGTTGGCAAAGATGCTGGCAAGCAACTTAATATTGTTAAACATTTCCTTTGTGGTACTTGGAATTAAATCCAGGACCTTCACACTGAGCTACATCCCCAGCCCTTTAAATTACTAGTATTATTTTTAGATGCTAGGGATTTTTTTCTTTTTTTTTTTTTTGGGCTAGTAGTTGAAGTAAGGACCTTGCCCTTGTCAGGCAAGTGGTGTGCTGCTAGCTATTTGCCTGGCTCTATTATTATTATTATGGTGATGATGATGATGATGATGAGTCTTTTTGAGACAGGTTCTTGCTATGCAGTTCAGGCTGGCTTTGAGGTCACTTTGTAGCCTGGGCTGGTCTTGAACTCACAACAAATGATCCTCCTGCCTCAGCCTCCTGAGTGCTGAGATTACAGGTGTTCACCACCACTCCCAGCTTCTATTATTATTATTATTATTATTATTATTATTATTATTATTAGAGATGAGATCTTACTAAACTAAACTGCTAAATTACTGTTTCCAATGCTGGTCTTGAACTTGCAGTCCTCCTGTCTCAGCCTCCCAGAGTCCTGGAATTACAAGTATGTGCAACCATGCCCAGTTTAGGAAGTAATTATATCTGTAGCAAAGTTCGTCTTTTTTTAGTGACTTGCTATTATTTTGGATATCAAACATGATAGAGTGCAATATGGAATCATGCCACTTGAGGTTTGTTGAAAGGTATAGATTTCACTTTTAGGCCAGTAATAGCAAACCTCTTAGAGCTTTCAATGGCAATACCCAGGGCCAGGGATATAGCTCAGTGGCGCAGCACCTGCCTGGCAAGCATGAGGTCCTGAGTTCGATTCCTAATACCCCCTCCAAAGTCAGTGATAATAAATAGCCAGCTGTGACATGAGTGCCATGGATTCCCCCCCGTTGTTCTAGGCTCCTCAGCGGGCTATAATTTTGAGTGTTTGCTTTGGCTGCCTCTATACTTTGTTCTGTGGGAAGTTTCTTTTCTATTTACTTTTTTTTTTTTCGGTCTTTTTGAGACAGGGTCTTGCTACGCAGTTCAGACTGGCCTTGAGCTTACTTTGTAGCCCAGGCTGGTCTGGAACTTGTAGCGATATGTGTGTTCAGCTTTTGCTTAACTTTTAGATACTAGATGTTCCCAAATAAGTGATGTTACTTTTACAAGTGCTTTTGTTTAGCCGGCGCAGCGCCCAGAGTGGTACATGAGATTGTAATACAGGAAGGCGGCGGCTTGCCCGTTATCTGTGGCCTCTTCTGTGGTGTAATGGGAGATTATCAGTGTACATCATGGTCAGGTTACGACATCCCAGCTCCACAGCCTATTTTAGCTTCTGAGTTAATACTGCCTGCTTGCTTTCTTTGTTCTTGTCTTTTTCTTTCTCACTGGCTCTTTTTGCGGGAAGTGGTGTTAGAGCTGGAACCCAGGGCCTCCTGCCTACTGGGCACGTACTCCTCAGAGTTGCACCCACAGCCCTTTCTATTTACGTTTTTCGGGACGGGGTCTTTTGAAGTTGCATAGGCCGGCCTCACGTTTGTGGTCTTCCTGCCTCAGTCTCCAGAGTAGCTGGGATTATAGGCATATGCCACCATACCTACTTTCCTTCATCTTTTATACTTTTTTTTCCCCCTCTTTGTGTGCGTGTGTGTGCATATGTGTGTGTGTTTTTTTTTTAAATAAAAGCACAAAAACATATTAACAAACAGACACAAATTAGCATAAGGAATAGTACAATCAAAGCTGATTTACAGACAAGGTGACATGGACTCAACGATGGTTGTTGCTTTACCTGTTGATATCTTCGAAGTGTATAGATACAGACATACGAAATTGGTCAAACAATCATCTCAACACCAGAAAAACACAAAAAACAGAAAAGAAAAGACAAAAAATAAAAAAAAAATAAATAAAAAAAAAAAAAAAATAAAAACCAACAATAGTTGCTGCTTTGCATATCGATATCTTCGAAGTGTGCTCAGGGTAACACATACAGACATACAAGATTGATCGAATAACCCGTCATCAATTATTCCTTAACATTAATTGGTATAATACACTAGTAGAACCATGTTAGCCTTCCTGCACATATGTATATACATATATACATACATACATTTTTGCCTCTTTCTTTTCTCCTTTCTGTCGTCCCATCTGTTACTTGTTTTTGAACAGATTACCTTCATGTCTCTTAGTTTATATTCCCACCCTCATATGTGTGTTTTATTTTATTTTTTTTTTGGCGGTACTGGGGATTGAACTCAGGACCCTGCACCTGCTAGGCAGGCGCCTATTCCACTGAGCTATATCCCCAGCCCCATATGTGTGTTTTAAAAGGCAGGGTTTTGCTATGTGGTTTAGGCTGGCCATGACCTCACTGTGTAGCCCAGGTTGGCCTTGGATTTGAGACTGCCTCAGCCTCCCAAGGACTGGGTTTACAGGCATGTGCCACAGTTCTTGGCACCCTCTTTAGTTTTCTAATTTAATTTTTTTTTTTCCTTTTTGAGACAGGGTGCCATTATGCAGTTTAGGCTGGCCTTGAACTCACTTCGTATCCTAGGCTGACCTCAAACTGCAACGATCTACCTGCCTCAGCCTCCCAGTTTTTAAGAGACAGGGTCAAGAGAAGCCTAAACCATATAGTGAAACTATCTCAAAAAGAGAACAAAAAAAATGATACAGAAAGTATTTTGTATTCCTTAGCAAGCTGTCATAATTGTGAGTTTGAAATACTTTCCTACTTT
>PVLD010011850.1:35544-63316 GCA_004027595.1 Dinomys branickii
CCCCCCCCCCCGCCTTTTTCTTTTTAAGACAGGGTCTCTATGCAGTTCAGGCTGGCCTTGAACTCACTTTGTAGCACAGGCTGTCTCACAGTGATCCTCCTGCCTCAGCCTCCCAAGTGCTGGGATTACAGGTGTGTGCTGCCACGCCTATCTTTAAGAGCTCTTTTAATGTTCAGTTTTTTTCCAGCATTACTCCCTCTGGGATATCTTCATATTTTTCACCAAGCCTCTTCCCTAGTGTATGGACAGAGCTCACCTTTGCTGAGGTCCTGAGTTCTTTCTGCAGCCAGTGGGAGCCTTCAGGCCTGAGTCTGGGCCCCAGCGGTCGGGGTTCCTGAGCAAAGCAATGCAAATGGAAGAGCGGGTTTATTGACAGTGTGACCAAATGGGTAGCGCATCAGTCCAGTCTCCCAGGGGAGGGCACAGAGCTGTTCTGATTTATAGACAGGGGAGGAAAAATGACCACATATGCATATGGGGATTGGGGGGTCCACTCAGCATGAGGAAGCTGGAGAAATAGTTCATCTCTTTGATACTTTAAAAATTTATCTTTTTAAAAATTGTTATTTTTATTAGTACAGTTTGTACAGTATGTAATGACAAAATTCACTGTGGGGAGCTGATGCATGTACATATAACATTTTAATTCTTTTGATACACCCTTTCCCCTCTCCTCGATTCTCCAACAAGCTTATCTTTGAAAAGGACATCCACTTTAAAGGTCCATTTTATACTCTCAAGCCAGGCATGGTGGTGCACGCCTGTAATCCCAGCACTCGGGGGGCTGAGGCAGGAGAATTGTTGCTAGTTTGAGGCCAGTCTGGGCTACCAAGTGAGCTCAAGGCCTGCCTGAACCGCACAGGGAGACCGTGTCTCAGAAAGGCCAAAAAAAAGCCAAGAAAAAGAATTCTACCCTCTCAGGAACATTTTGGTTGCATGTCCAGCCTGTCTGAAGCTGACGTTCGCACCCAGTCAGCTGTTTGTGCTGCGGCTCCGTGCAGGCTTCACAGAAATTTCACTTTGGTTCTTTGCTGCACTTTGATCTCCGTGAATCCCTCTTTCTGTTACCCATTTCCATAACTTGGATGTGGGCTGATGACTGGTGACACATCCCAGGCTTTGCTGCCTGCTCAGGAGCTGAATCCTAACAGATGCACTGTGGCGTGAGAAAACAAGGTACAGTTTAAGAGGGGAATAAAGCTCGACTGTGAGAGGGAGCAACTTACCGCCAGGCAGCACTCAAGTAGAGTCTGATTTTAACTCAATGAAAAGTCCTGACTCCTTGCAAATAGGTTAGTGTTTCCATGTTTATTCATTTTATTTTCAAAATAGTGTTTCATTTGTAATGGTGGCCTCTCTTGAACTTGTCAACGAAAGGAAGTTCTTGATGAAATATGATTATTAGCTTCATAAGTATTTGGTTTTTAGAATTCAGTTCATGAACTTGTGATGCCTTTTGAAGTTTGCACTTCTTCAGTTCTCTTGCTTTGGGGCTGGAGATATAGCTCAGTGGAATAAATGCCTGCCTGGTAAGCACAAGGTCCTGAGTTCGATCCCTGTTACCACAAAAAAAAATTGTCTTGCCTCAGCCTCCCAAGTACATGGGTTTTTTGTTTGTTTTTGAGAGTGTCTCACTATGTTTCTCAAGCTGGTCTCAAATTCCTTCATCTTCTCAAGTGTCTAGAGACAGGCATGTGCCACCAACTCTGCCTTAAAATTAATTTCATTTTTAGATTTCTCATTACAAGTATTTGGTGCTCTTTTGTTTTATTTTTTAATATTGTTTGTACAATTTGTTTGTTGCAGTACCAGAGATCGAACTCAGGACCTTGCGCTTGCCAGGCAGGCGCTTATGCCACTGAGCTATATCCCCAGGCCCTATTTTATTTTTTAAATACAGAGCGCAGCTCTTTTTATTTTTTGGTACCAGGAATCGAACTCAGGACCTTGTGCTTGCCAGGCAGGTGCTTATGCTGCTGAGCTATATCCCCAGCCCTGGTGCTCTTTTAATATTGATTTTGTTGAATTTAAAAGCTTAAAGGACCAAGGATTTTATTACTGCCTTATAATAACAGATAACAGAGGCTTGTATTGTGGGGTGCTCTTTCAAAAGCTTTTTATATTATTTCACCAGTGACTTTCATGCACCTTCGAGCCAGATTTTGAGCTGATAATGATGGCTTTTGGCCTGTAGTCTATTGTAATTAGGGTTCCAAACTGATGACTGCATATGTCACTTGTGTGGTAAACATGACTGGTTTTGAAAAGCCCTTTCCATGATAAAGCAGATGACTTGGTAACAAAAATGCCTTTCATTCATATTATTGTTCTCATTTCTTGGTGCTAGGACTATAATTAGGAGGAAGAGCTAGATTTTATTGTTTTACCAAGTTGATTTGAGAGGTTTATAAAAGGGTTATTTTTCCAGTTTCCCGATATCCTGCTCATTTCGGTTCTTATTCACACGTTCCATTCCCCACACCAGAGAAACTGCGTCTTGAGCCACGCGTCTGACTTGTTTCTCTCGTGGTATCTGGGTGCGCAGGACGGGCTTGTGGGAGACTTTGGTTAATCTTGAGTCTAAGAAGAGTTTACTATGACTTCTAAGGAAAGTTATCACGGGATGGATTGATAGGGATTGTTTTATCAATAGTACAAGAACCACTAGGGCTGGGCCCTTAAGCTGTTAACTCATCAAAAGCTTGATTTTGTTGCTGACTGGCATTTAGTAGTAGAAATTAAAACTAAAGCTCAGATTTACAGGAAAAAGCATTAACTGAAAACACGGGGAAGGGGCTTTAGCTGGAGGAGCTGACCTAGAGCAGCCGCCCTGACAAAGGCTGGGGGCAGGAGTCAGGCTGGCCGAGGCCCAGGCCAGCCCTTACAGAACTGCTGGGATCTGGGGCCTGATTTCCTAGCTCCGCACTCCTCGGGGCCTGGAGGTCGTTCTGGTCCTGGGAAACAATGGTCCCAGCCTCTGCTTCTCCCAGAACCCAGCAGATCACAGGTCCAGGGCAGTGGCTGGAGGCTCCTGGCTGTCCTTGAATGTCCTATGGATCCCTTATCTTGGGGTCCTCGTCTTCAAAGGGGGTGAAGTCATGGAAATTCAGGGTTAATCTACCTCGTTTTGCCAAAGTTTAGATGACACTCCCTCTGACCGACATACCCTTGTGCAGAGCTGAGAAGGAATTTGACCTAAAGATTCACAGTACAAAGGTTACAAAATGAGAGGCAAGCTTTGCTCTACTTATCTATTGGGCATTTATAGGCCTGAGGGAAGACTCAGGGTTTTTAGCTAAGACTGCATTCATTCATTCATTTTCCTTTTGCACTTAAAATTTTTTTATTTTTTTTTGCATTTAAGAATGTTTATTGGTACATTTTAGATATACATAGTGACCACAAGTCATTGCAGGGAGGTTGTACCTGTGCATGACGCATCTTGCTGCTTTTTTTCTCACTTGCCTCCTCTCCCTTCAACCCCTCTTTCTTTCCTTATTTATGAAAGCTTGGTTTCCAGTTTTTCCTTCTTTTTTTTTTTCCTTGTCTATTCCTATCTTTTTCCTTCTTTTTTTTTTTTTTCCTTGTCTATTCCTATCTAGCACCCAGGCTGACATTGAACTCAAAGTGACCCTCCTGCCTCAGCCTCCTCTTGCCTCTGCCTCCTGAGAGCCAGGCTTACAGGTGTGTGCCACCAGGCCTAGATTTTTTGTGTTTTCTGCCAAGGCAGTAGGGGATTTAAAGGATTTCAAGGAGTCATAGTTGTTAGAAACTATGACTCCTTACTTGGACCTACAAATGCCTAATAGGTAACTAAAAATAGAACAAATCTTGACTTTCATTTTGTGGAACTCTGGGTCAAATCCTCAGCTCCAGCAGGGCATGGTGGCTTATGCCTGCAATTCCAGCACTTGGGAGGATCGCTGCGAGTTTGAGGCCAGCCTAGGCTGCAAAGTGAGCTCAAGGCCAGTCTGAACTGCTTAGCAAAACCCTCTCTCAGAAAGACCAAAAAAAAAAAAAAAAATCTGCACATAGAAGTATGTTAGTCACATAGGGAGTGTCTGTTTAAAAGTTAGCAAGCCAAGGTGTATTAACCCTAAATTTGCTAGCCTTCATTACCCTTGAAGGCTGAGGCTGTGTGAGATCTACAGGACATTCAGCTGTGCCCAGAATCCTCGTAGCCCTAACCATATGTCACATGGTGTCCCAGCAGCGCCTCGCATGGCCGAGGTCGCCATTTTATGGGGATGGGACTGGGAACGGGACTCCTATGGGAAGGAGACGGGCCTTAAGTCAGGAAGATTCAGTCTGAACTCAGAAATTTGGACTAATAATAATTGATGAGACTGTGGCCCACTAGAACTGGTCTTTAGAGACCGGGTCTCACTATCCAGTTCAGGCTGGCCTTGAGCTCACTTTGTAGCCCAGGCTGGTCTTTAACTCACAGCGATCCTCCTGCTTCAGCTTCCTGAGTGCTGGGATTACAGGTGTGTGCCCCCACGCCTGGTGGTGACCTCATTTTAAATGGGGATAACGACATACCTACATTCTACAGTTGCTCAGCCTAATAAGTGAATTGATATGTGTAAAGTGATGAAAATGATCTCTGAAGTATAATCTCATTAAATGTTGCAACCCCCCCCATCGTGCTAGTGAGTGAACCCAGGAGCTTCATACTGAAATGAACCATGTTCCCAATCTTTTTGTTGTTGTTGTTGTTGCTCTGTTTTGGGGCAGGGTCTCTATATAGTGCAGGCTGGCCTGGAACTCACCATCCGACTCCTGGTGGTCCTTCTGTCTCGGCGTCCTGAGTGCTAGGATTCCAGGCGTGTACCACCACGCCTGGGTGATATTTTCTGTCTTGTTTTGTTTTTTGAGACAGGGTCTCTGTCTCACTGTATAGGTCAGGCTGCCCCTAACCATCACAAAAATGATTTTTTTTATAGCATTAAACAGTTTTGAAACTCCTGTAGCCCAATACGAAAGAAAGAGGACAACTTGTAAAATAAATGGTTTTTAAGAATATATTTGATGTGTTCTTTCCCTGTGATTTCTTCTTTTCCACAATTTTCCTTGACAGAAAGATCTGGTTTCCTGGGTTATCATATCTTGTAACAGAAAGCTTTTTGATAAAGTTGGCTGTTGGGTCAGTTGGATGAGATCATGCCTTTCGAATGGGTGTGCAATGTCCTAGGAATGTGTTGAGACAAAAGCGTGCTAGAGAAACTGACCACACAATGAGCCTGACTGTGGTTCAGGGCAGTAGTGTGGGTTTTCTGTGAGATCGAATACTACTGACAGGGAGGGAAGGTGAAAGGTGTTTGGCGCAGTTCTGTGTAGTCTGGCTGGCCATGCGGAGAGAGATAGTAGAGTGCTAAAAGGCCTCTGGAGATGCCTACACTTAGATGTTTACGTGGGCCATAGCATCTTAATATAGTGCATGACAAATGAATGGAGAATGGTATAGCTCTTACATGTTTAGATTGACCCATTACTGACTGGAAATGACAAAATTTTAAAACTAGAGAGAAATGCTGATGCCACAGAATTGTACATTTTAAAATTATCAATTGTTGGGCTGGGGATATAGCTCAGTTGAATAAGCACCTGCCTGGCAAGTGCAAGGTCCTGAGTTCAATCCCCGGTACTGCAAAAAAAAAAAAAAAAAAAAAATTATCAATTGTTATGAAAAGTTTACCCCCCAAAAAAGAGTAAGGATAAATGGAGGAAAAAAAGAAACAACATATTTTTATTTACATAGAATTAAATGGGAGACCAGGTATGCTGGGCGTGGTGGTGCACGCCTGTAATCCCAGCACTCAGGGAGGATGAGCCAGGAGGATCAGTGCAAGTTCCAGGTCAGCCTGGGCTACAAAGTGAGTTCAAGACCAGTCTGAATGGCATAGTGAGACCCTGTCTCAAAAAGACCAAAAACAAACAAGACAAAACAAAAAAACCATAAACAAAAGAAAAACAAATAAAATTAAATGGGATACTTAGAAACTTTTGCCACACCTTCAGATTTCACATGACTTATGCTGACTACAGTGGCACAATGTAATAACTTAGCATGTGGGAGACAAATGCATATGAGGTGGGCATATCATTTGAAAAAGAGTAGCTACTTGGTGCTACTTCCATAGGCAATAGAACTGGATTTGTCTTTCGGACCCCTGAGAAAACTAAAGCATTCTAATTTAGTTTAAGAATCAGAATTATACCTCCTACCAGCTCTCTGATTTGGGATACAGGACAGAGGAAATCCAGGCTCTAGTTGATAATCAAGGATGACCTTGACAAATATCTTTATTAATCCTGTGGCTCCTTTTCTCACTTATAAAATTATAAGGAATTTGAGCCCAGTGTGGTGGCACACACATGTAATCCCAGCACTCGGGAGGCTGAGGCAGAAAGATTGCCTAGAGTTTGAGGCCAGTCTTGGATACCTAACATAATGAGTTCAAGATCAGCTTGAAAATGTAACACTTATCACTGGAACAGCAGAACTAATCAGAAAAAATTATTCTACAGAGATAAGACTGTTAATTTATCCTCTGACATCAGATGCTTTTTATGAAGTAGTGGTTTTATAGGGAGATTAAAGTTCTTTCAGAAAAATTCTGAAGGGAGATGAATTTCTCATATATGCAAAGAACATAACTTAATGATTACCTAAAATGCGCAGATAAGCTATAGCATTTCTGTAGAAGTATGTTAAATTGCTTTTTGGTGTTGTCTTTGGAGTTGAGCATCTTGATGTAATATACTTTGATAAGAAACATACCTCTACCCAGAAGAGCAGTCTATGTTCCTGTTTTACACAAACGGTGTTTTGTTGTTGTATGTTTCCTTCTGCACTGGGGATAGAACCCAGGGGTATACTGGGCTACATCTCCAGCTCTTTTTATTGACAGGCTCTGGCTAAAACATCTGGGCTGGCTGGGAAATTTTGATCCCCTTGTCTAAGCCTCCTGAGTAGCTAGGATTACAGATGTGCTGCACCACACTCAGCTAGATTCACATGTATATATATTTTTTGTGTGTGGGTGCCAGGAAATGAACTCAGGACCTGGTGCTCACCAGGCAGGCCCTGTGCCCTGGGCTATATCCCCAGACATACATACATATATGTGTGTGTGTGTGTGTGTGTGTGTGTGTGTGTGTATACACACATACACACATACACACACACACATACATATATATGACAGACTTTATATTTGAATGGAATGCAATGTGAGTATTCACAGTGTAGTATCTTATGGGACTGTCTAATTACTAAAAGTATTTTTAACTTTTGAAAACCTGATGAAATGGACTTAATCCTAAATTTTTAATTAAAATTAGTCTAAATTATGTTGACCCAGTAATTGCAATAGTTTTGGCCAAAATAGTTGGCCAAATAGACATTAATTACGATCTTATTTATTAACTAAAATTAAGTCCTTTCTGATTTATGTACTTTGCTTTTTTGCTCTAATGGTAAACTTATTGTGTTGATTATTATTATTATTATTTTTTGGTACTGGGAATTGAACTCAGGACCTTGCACTTGCCAGGTAGGTGCTTGTGCTGCTGAGCTATATTTCTGGCCCTCTAATGGTAACAGTTCAGAAACCTCTAAGTCAGCATACTATTTATTTCTTTTAAAAAGATGTATGTGTTTATGCATACCTAAAAATCAGTATTTTTTAACACACAGTGCTTGCTACTTAGTATCAGTTTAAGCCATATGGAGTTGCAGTATTATAGGTAAAAAATGGACAAATGTCAACAATTTTTTATGGTTTTGCTTACTAGATAATGTTTTAATTTTATTTATTTTTTGTCTTGAGACATGGTCTCTATGCAATTCAGGCTGGCCTTGAGCTCACTTTGTAACCCAAGCTGGTCTTGAACTCACAAAGATCCTTCTGCCTCAGCTTCCCGAGTGCTGGGATTACAGGTGTGCGCCACCATGCCTGGTGATGTTTTAGTTTTAAATTTTTTCTTTTCTTTTTTTTTTAGACAGGGCCTTACTATGTAGTCCAGGCTGGCCTTGAATTTACAGCAACCCTCCTGTTGCAGCCTCATAAGTGCTAAGATTACAGGTGTGCACCATCATATCTGGCTCTAGATACTCAAATTTTGTTGACCCAAACAGTCAAATTATAAAATGGTAGACTGGGCAGAACTTAGTGGTGCACACACACCTGTAATCCCAGTAGTCGAGAAGCTGAGGCGGGAGGATTGATGTGAGTTCGAGGCCAGAGCTCAAGGCCAGCCTGAACTGCACAGGGAGACCCTGTCTCAAAAAGACAAAAACAAAGTAAAATAAGAGTTACTAGAACATAAGCAGTGTGATACCAAGACTGTTGCTCGGGTGACCTAGAGGGCTTTTAAGTGACTAACAAGAGAACAGCATATGCTCAACAAAGGGATGATTTATGATCCTGGAAGAATGGAGCAGGATGCGGTGAAATTTCATCATGCTGCTTAGAATGATACACAATATAAAAATGATGAATTGTTTATTTCTGGAATTTTCCACTTAATATTTTTAGACTAGTTAACCAAGACAACAGAAGGTGAGACCGTGTATCAGAGGGGAGTGCTGTGTTGATAAAAGCTTGTTTTTTCTTCTTCTATACAAAGAAAGGCGCAATTAGAAGCTATGTGTTTGACCTAATGGGCTGATGCCTCTGGTGCTCTTCATACAAATTATCGCAAATATTACTTTCCTGTGATGTACTTGCATGATTTTAAATACTTATTAGGAAATAGGGGAGCCAGGGATACAGCTTAGTAGCACAGGCACCTGCCTGGCAAGCCCAAGGTCCTGAGTTTGATTCCCGGTAGCAAAAAAAAAAAGTTAAAAAAGGAAGTAGGGGTAATACAGTAACAACTTATATAAACTTTTATGTAATTTGTTTGTCATTATATACAAAAATTTTAATAGTTTAAACCGTACTCTGATACAAGCCAGAATATGAGGGCCCATGTCAATCATAATGTTTGGGAGGGATTTCTCAAATGTTCATACCATTTTTGTGGACTTTTCAGGTAGAATTTTATATTACAAACTATCTTAGCCAGGTGTGGTGAAACAGGCCTATAATCCCATCATTCTGGCTGCCTGGGGCAGGAGGATCACAAGTTTGAGCCAACCTGGGCAACTTAGTGAGACCCCATCTCAAAGTAAAAATAGGGATCAGGTGTGGTGGTGCGGACCTGTAATCCCAGCACTGGGGAGGCTGAGGCAGGAGGATCTGTGGGAGTTCGAGGCCAGTCTGACCTGTATAGGGAAACCCTATCTCAAAAAGACAAAGCTAAACAAAATGTCCTGGAATTGTAGCTCAGTGCAAAGGCCTTGGGTTCAATGCCCAGTACTGCAAAACAACCACTATCATGCTGGCTCTTTTTTTTTTTTTTTTTTGTCTTTTGGAAACAGTTTTGCTCTGCACTTCAGGTTGGCCTTGAACTCACTTTGTAGCTGAGGCTGGCTCAACTCATAGTGATCCTCCTGCCTCAACCTCCCAAGTGCTGAGATTATAGGCGTGAGCTTCCACACCTGGCTCATGCTGCCTTTTGATGGTCTTTCCTGATGATTTGACTTCTAAGTGTAGCATGGAAATCTGTGTAACACTCCTGAGTAGGTCAGAACACCTGGTGCTTACACCAAATAGTATGATGCTTTGGAAGGCTCTTCATCAGTTTCCTTACTTGTAAAATGAGAATGTTAGCTGTATAAGATATCTGTATTAGGGTTTTTAATGCTGCCCTTTAAAACATGTTTAGCATTCAGTGGCTTAACATAGTAATAGTCTGTTTGGCCTGTACTCTTCAAAAGATTTAGAAATTTTTGCTCCTTCATCTGGTGTTTTGGGGTTTTCTGGATCTTCAGTGTTTAGTTGGTTGATAACAAAGCATACCAGGAAGGAGGATTTCATGAGAAATTTTGATGTGAAGCATTTCAGTTCAGCTCAAAGTCCATTAACTAGAAACCAGTCGCACAGTCTAAGAGAGGTAGGGAGAAGAAATGGGTGCCCGTGTGCACAGCTGCTCCTTAATTTGGTCCACCTGCCTTCCTCCCTTTGCCCTTCCCTCCCTCTTTCCCTCCCTCTTTCTCCCCCTTCTCCCTCCCTCCCTCCCTCCCTCCTTCTGTACTGAGAATCAAACCCAGGACCTTGGCACTGAGCTGCATTCCCAGCCTTTTTTTTTTTTTTTTTTTGAGATGGCCTACCTAAGTTGCCCAAGCTGGACTTGAATTTGGAATCTTCCTGCTTCAGCCTCCCATAGTTCTGGGGTTACAGGATGGGCCACCATGGCTCAGTAACTATATTTTGGGGTGTGGAGAATCAAACTCAGGACCTTGTGCTTATCAGGCAGGTACTTATGCCACTGAACTATATCCCCGGCCCAAATTTTTCTTTTGAGATGGTCTCACTGTTTATTCCAGGCTTGGCTTGAACTCACTATGTAGACCAGGCTGGTCTCCAAGTCCTAGAGATCCTCCTGCCTCAGGCTCCCAAGGAGAGTTTCCCTCCCCAGGTGATTGTGTCATGTTATTTTCATTGGAGGGTTAAACTTCTCTTATCTCCTTAGTCTTGCTTCTTTTCTTTTCTTTTTTTTTTTTTTTTTGGGTACCCGGGAATCAAACTCAGGACCTTGCACTTGCCAGGCAGGTGCTTGTGCCACTAAACTGTATCCCTGGCCCATCTTTTCTTTTTTTTGAAACAGAGTTTTACTATGTATATAGTTCAGGCTGGCCTGTATCCACTGACTGTAGCCCAGGCTGGCCTCAAACTCATGGTGATCTGCCTCAGCCTGAGTGCTGGGACTACAAGCCTGTGCCACCATGCCTGGTAGTCTTGCTTACTTTTGAATGAGTAAAAATGTATCTGTTGCGAACATTTTCCAGTGCTTGTGTAAGAAGTACAGTAGGATATTGAACAAAGCCGACACCAGAGCCACACAGTGTCCCCCCTTGTCCAGTCTGTCAACCCACGAGCAGAAGGGAGAACAGAAAAGCCGGATACTGTCTCCTAAAGGTCAGCACATGTAGACTTTGGGACGACTAGAGAAGCGCATTCCAGTTGAGGGAGCAAAGGTCTGTTTGTCTCCTGCCCACTTAAGATGAAACTTGTAGAGTCAGCACATGTCTTCCAGTTGATTTCAGCTGCATCTGTGGGGTCCTCACTATCCTCCTCTCCTTCCCCAGGAACATATTATACAGGCAGTTTTTTTGGTCTTTTTGAGGCAGGATCTTGCTATGTGGTTCAGGCTGGCCTTGAGCTCACTTTGTAGCCTAGGCTGGTCTTGAACTTGCAAAGATCCTCCTGCCTCAGCCTCCCAAGTGCTGGGATTACAGTGTGTGCCACCACACCTGGCTTAGGCAGTTTTTTTGGAAGCAGGATCTTGCTATGTAGTGCAGACTTGAGGTGATCCCCTTGCCTCCACCGCCTCAGTGTTGGGATTACAGGCATGTGCTACCACACCCAACATACTGTAACAAATTTAAAAAAAAATTCAAACACACCATATTTTTTATCACCTCTTCTAAGAAGTTGGCTTTACTGGGCATGGTGGTGCACACCTGCATTCCCAGCACTCAGGAGGCTGAGGCAGGACGATCATTGCAAGTTTGAGGCCAGCCTGGGCTACAAAGTGAGTTTAAGGCTAGCCTGAGCTGCATAGTGAGACCCTGTCTCAAAAAAAATAACTTGACTCCTTCTTCCCCTTCTTCCTCCTTTTCCTCCTCTTCATTGTCCCTCAATTCTCTCTGCCACTAGAAAGAAACTTCACTATGCTTGATGGAGAGATTATTCTTAAAATAGTTCTCAAAAGCGAAGAGCTGATCAACTGTGAATGCGCTTTCCTTTACCTATTCTACCAGCACTAAAGAATCTTAAAATTATATAATGAATTACTCCCCGATAGATATGTACATATGAGTGTCAGAGATATTTAAGTTTAATAGCTATATGTTTTGATATTTATATAGTAACATAATGGTGATAAGAGATTTCTTCTGTCTCTCTCTCTCTCCTTCTCTGTCTCTGTCTTTCTCTCTCTCTGTCTTTTTGAGACAGGTTCTCACTATGCAGTTCAGGCTGGCTTTCAACTTACCATGTGGCCCAGGCTGGCTTTGAACTCACAGCAGTTGATCCTTCTGCCTCAGCTCTCCAAGTGTTGTGATTACAGGTGTGAGCCACCATGCCTAGCTGATGAGATTTCTTAAACATTGGTTTTTGCCATGTTGCTTTGTGTTGTGCTTTTTTTTTTTGTGGTACCGTGTTGGTCTTTTATCCGTTTTTGTCCAGGGTGAACAGGTCCTGAGAACATGGTACCCGCGGATGAATAAAAAAGTAAGAAGAAAAAGAAATACAAGAGAGACAAAATTCTGGGATCAGGGGGCTCACAGCCTCTTGGACTGCAGCCTCGAATAGCATTTTTAGTAACCTTTTATTCAGAAAAAAACGAAAGAGGCAATTGGACTAATATCAACCGTTTTGGCAGGGATAATACAACTCAGTTACCATAGGCCTGAGACTTGACTAGATAGCCATCAGGTCACCATTCCTTTCTGTATATCACAGCAAAGCAGTGTCGATGCGGGGCCTTACAAGGCTTCTGCTAGACTTCCTCCAGAACTCATCAATCAAGGCTAGGTTAGGCCTGAGACAATATATTGAAAGATTAACTAAAGAATGTCCTTCACAGGTCCGGGAATTGAACTCAGGACCTTGGGCTTGCCAGGTGGAAGCTTATGCCCCTGAGCTATATCCCTGGCCCTGTTGTGCTTTTCTTAAAGCAGGGATCTGGTTTTATTTCTCTGTCTAGTAACGATAAGGTGGCAGCATGGAGGGCTGCTTGGTGTGGTTAATTCTGTTAGCTTTTTCTCCCTAACTGCAGATACCATGGTTGCTTTGTCAAAAACTATCTTTAGGAAATGGAAGATGCTCCAGGCATGGTGGTGCACACCTGTAATCTCAGCACTCCAGAGGCTGAGGCAGAAGGATCTTCATGAGTTGGAGGCCAGCCTGGTCCACATAGTGAGACCTTTGGTCTTAGTTACTTTACTTGTTGCTGAGACAAAATACCTGACCCCAAAGTTAAAGGAGGGAAGGTAAGGTCACAATTTATAAAAAGTTTCAGTCCATAATCCACAGACTTAAGGCCAAAGGAGAAGTTTACAGTGGGCAGAAGAAGCAACAAGGGAAAAAGCGGAGACTATTTGTATCCCTTATATGCAGTCTACTTGCCCTAGGGTGTGCCCTATAGCACACCCTTACTCCTAGCCAGAACCATGCCAAAGCAGTCAGTGGAGTGATTTACAAATTACACACCCTTAATACCAGCATCACACACTCTAGATCCAGCCGCCTCTGAAAAGCATCCCCCCATGGCTACACAAGGCTTTGGGGAGACAGGTAGACATAAAAAACGCCAGCTAAGGTGTTTTTCTAGGGGGCACCCCACTCGGACTCCCTATCTCCTCTCAGGAGCTTTCTTCCCCTCAGTAAATATATTCTAGTCTTAAAAACAAAAACAAAACAAAACAGGTCTTTTTCTGATACTGAGGCTCTCTAACTGCCTCCATCCTTTAAGGAAAAAAAGGTATATTGATAGGTATCAGTACATATACTTCAAAAATTTATTTGGGTTATAGTTATGTCATTATCTCTGATAAAAGCAGAAACTATGAAACTGCAAGATTTTCTTGTCATTTTGCTTGTTTCTGTTCTGCTCCTCTTAACCCATTCCTTCGTCCTAGCTCTATTTGTAAAAAGGACTTGTTTTCTCTTGGTCTCATTTTTGTCACCTGTTAAAGTGAGAAGATTAAAACCTAGATCATTTGAACTGGAGTTTTTTTGTTTTGTTTTAGACAAAACTTGCTGTGTATTTCATTTTTTATTTTTTGTTACTGGAAATCAAACTCGACCTTGTGCTTGCCACGCAGGTGCTTATGGCACTGAGCTATATGCCTGGCCATTGCTGTGTATTTCAGACTGGCCTTGAACTCACTTTGTAGCCCAGGCTGGCCTTGAACTGGAGGGGATCCTTTTTTTTTTTGAGACAGCCTTTCACTATGTAGTGCAGACTGACCTCAAATTCATGGCAGTCCTCTAGCCTCTACCTCTTGAGCCCCAGGATACAGCCCCACGATATAGCCCCACCATGGCTTTTGAGCTGGAGATTTTTATTTTTATTTATTTATTTTTTTTGGTATTGGCAATCAAACTCAGGACCTTGCGCTTGCCAGGTAGGCACTATACCACTGAGCTATATCCTGAGCCCTGAAGTGGAGTTTTTAAAGTCCTTTTTTTTTTTTTTTTAATGGTCCTTTTGAGATAGGGTCTCACTATGCCATTCAGACTGGTGTTGAACTCACTCCTTAGATATTTTTAAGTGATTAGAAATAATTAAAGAGCTTGGCATGGTGGCACATGCCTGTATTCCCAGGATTTGGGAGGCTGAGGCAGGAGAATCACTGACTTCCAAGCCAACTTGCACTACATAGTGAGACCCTGCCTCTATAAAAAAAAAAAGTTAAAGAGAAGAACGATACATAGAATTAATAGTAAAGTTTAAATAAGTACTATTTCATTTTTAAAACTTTGAGGGGGGTCAAGTAGTGAATTTTCTCTTTTTGTGAGTAAGACAGGGTCTCGCTATGCGGTTCAGGCTGGCCTTGAGCTCACTTTGTAGCCCAGGCTGGCCTCCAACTCACAATGATCCTCCTGCCTCAGCCTCCCGAGTGCTGAGATTACAGGCATGTGCCATCACGCCTGGCTGAACTTTAAGTCATTTTATTTTTATTGAGATTAAATTTAAGATTCAGTCTTAAAGATTGTTAAGCAGTGGTGTAAGTGCTGTGTCATTGTCCTTTGGTTTGGCCCACAGAGCAGTCTTCAGCAAGAGGTGCTGTCTGCATCACATGGCTGACAGTGGGAGGCGGTGTCCAGTGTACATGATTTGAACTCACTTGGTCAGAAATGTTTTTTTTTTTTTTTGGCGGTACTGGGGATTGAACTCAGGACCCTGCGCTTGCTAGGCAGGCGCTTATTCCACTGAGCTATATCCCCAGCTCCAAAAGATTCTCCTTTTTTTTTTGGTCAGAAATGTGGTGGTCTAGTGCCTGATTGTAGGTCCATATGGATCCTTATAGGTCCAATGCAATCAGCCAGACCTGAACCAAGCTGCCTGGTGAGTTCTCTAAGTGAGGAAGCTAGACTTAGATGCAAGGTTTTATGTATTTGAGAGTGTGTGTGTGCCCGTGCCCGCTTGTGCTTATATGGTGTTTCTGTATGGAGAGAAATCAGGGCTAAAACAGCAGGGGGTAAAGAAGCTTTGTCTTGAGAACTACATGGAAGTAAATGTAACTTCTTTCTTGTATCAATGTGTTGTTTCATGTGGGGATTTAGCTGGGCAAAGGGCTCGGCTATTCCAGTAATCAAGGGCTCTCTGCTAATCCCCTGTTGAACAGGACAAATGGTGGTTACGAACAGAACCTTGCCAAGCTTGGAAATTCCATCAGTTCATAATACAGCTGTTGTCCTTGCAGCGTCTAGGGAGGCACCCAGGGGAGGAATTCAGTCTGTTCTTCAGGGTTTGTTTGTTGCTCAGGGCAGTGAAGATCTGCCATTTTCAAGTCTCCTGTGGAGAAGATCAGGTTTGCCTTAGGGAGCATGTGTACCTGTGAGCAGTGTAAGTTGGGAGCTGATTGCTTGAGATCCTTGCCGAGGATTTGGTTTACTTAAAATGCAATTCCATGTTGATTAAAATGAAGGTTTAAAAACAACATAGTTACAGAGGTCAGCTTGATATGTAATAGGTTTTTGAAAAAAATTCATTGAAAGCAAATCTGGCGGATAAAGTTACCATTTAGAAATTGAAAGCCTGCTAAGCTTTCTGATGTTGACTAAAATCATGCTACAGGCATACCTTAAAATGAGTCAAATTTTAAATGTCTAGGTGTGGCAGGGACTCTGGGTTCCTCTAAGCCTGGGAATAAGCACTGCATTTTGGCCATAGTATTCTCACTAATACCTAGATTTTGAGTCATTACAATCATGGAAAAAAAAAAAACTACGGGAAAGTATTAGTCTCGATTCCCTAGTTCTGTATCTTGGCCACAGCTCTCCACTCCTTAAAGAAGGACAGGATGTCAGGCATGGAAATGTAAGTGAGCCTGTGGGTCCTATCCTGTCTTCCATGATAATTAGTAAAAAGTTACTAGAGTTGGTTTTTTTAGAATGCTGCATTTCCCCCCCCCCCAGGGAAACAAAGTTATAAATGATAATTTTGTTCTTAAACTAGTCCAGATAGCACAAGACAATTTTCTCCTAAAAAAACAAGGAGACACATTTTTGAAAGATACCAAGCTTGTCTTTGGCAACAGATGTGCTTTTTTCCCTGAAGCATTCTATGTTTCGAAATTTTTCTTCTTTCACATTGAAGTCTAAAACTCAGATACTTTCAGGGGAACCTGTTTCTGGGATTAGGGGAAAGCTATTTGATAAGAATTTAGTTCACACTCAGATTTTGAACAGTGGTCCTTCCAGGAGTGTGTGTCTTTTACCCATGTGTCAAGTTTTTTCTTGGCGTTGTCAGATTTTTTTGTTGATGGTGTTGCTATTTTATGTTTTGGTTTTTGAGGTGAGTTCTCCATAGCGCAAGCTGGCCTTCAGACTCCTGGGCTCAAATCATACCTGGTTATGCCTATTATGACTCTGTACCTTAGAAGGGTGCTGGTTCTGTGGAGATCCCATTAGAAATGGTGCCTAGTGGAAGCCGGTATGGTGGAACACAAGAATCTACAGCTGGGCTATGTAATGATTTCAAGGCTGGCCTGGATGAACTATGTAGGGAGACCCTGTCACAAACAAATAAACAAATAAATAAATAAAACCCACCAAAACAAAGAAATGTGGTTAATGTGACAGTGAAATGAAATATTTCAGTAGTTTGGAAAAATGTTTGTGACGGGTTTCTGTTCTTGTTTTTCCTGGGTTTTCTTCCTCCTCTCTTTTTATTTGTACCAGAAATTGAACTCAGGACTTGTGTGCTTGCCAGGCAGGTGCCATACCCTTCCTCCTCTTCACTTCCATAGCAACACCTTCTGGGGAGAACTGGGGAGGCCAGAGGCAGCCAGAGGTCATTTTAAAGCCAGACGACCAGTTTCTTACTAGGCAGAATGAGCACAGAGTGACCACAGATGAGATCAACTACCTGGAGCTTCAAACTTATTCTCAAACTACTGTGTTTAAATTAGGTATAAATACGGTTTAATTTAGCTACACCTTGACGATAGTTTTGGCTCAGCAGTTTCAGAGTTTGTGAACCATCTAAGGAAAGCACACAGCAGAGAAGGGGCTTGTGACTTCATCGTGTATTCTCGTTCTCTGCGGGGAACACAGAGCTGTTATTAGCCAGATAGGAGTCAGGAGCCCGAGATTCTGTTCTGTCTCATCCTCATGTCATGTAGCTTTCTCTTGCCTTAGTTTACCTATTTTTGCAAACTTTTCTCACCAGATAATTTTACTTCAGCAGGCACTTGTCAGAATGGAAGATCCGATGTCAGCGGTGCTGTGCTGGCGAGCGCCCGCTGCTGATGATGTGGGGCTGGTCGCTGGCAAAGTGGTGTCAGTTCTCCTTAGTGTTGGCCAGAGCTGGGTGGAGTTTCTTAATCTCCAGATGGATTGGAGAAGCAGAGCTGAGTTTACATTGGTCCTTTCCTGTGAACAGCCACAACAGAAGCTTTATAATGAATGCAGTTATAGTAGCGTACTTGATACATAAAACAATAGTCATACATGCAGACATTGGAGGTCTGGTCTGTGTGAGGTTTGCTTGTTTTCTGGTAGCTAGCTGGAGTGATAGGCTGAATTATAAGTAGCTTGTCGAATAAACAGCCTGAGGTATCATTTAACATAACACTCTCATTTTACAGATGAGGGGACTCAGCCCCGGAAGGTGACTCACTCTAGGCCCACAGTTGAGTGTCAGATTAAACCAGTGCTTCAGTGAAACATAGGAGCTCTCGACTCAGCTTTCAGAGTCTCTCGTGTCCTACTCACGTTCATTTCAGGTTAACTTTTTAGAACAGATGCAAGAATGGCCTAAGTGGTAGGTGAGAGACTTTTTTTTTTAAAGTAGATACTTCTCTTTCACAAGGGTATGATTTTTAATCTTCCTGAATATGTGTGTGTGTGTGTGTGTGTGTGTGTGTGTGTGAGATGTAGACTTTTAATTCATGCTCCCATTCTTCTGTTTGTGGCAGGGAAGTTGGGAATGGTACCCTGAAATTCTTATTTTTTTTAAATTTTTATGTATATATGTATATTGGCATCCTGAAATTCCTAGAGAAGACTAGTGACTTAGGTTCTTGGATAGGGGTGTGATTAGATTTGACTGTATCTAAGGGATCTTCCCCCTCCCCATCAAAAAAGCATCAGGGGCTCCTGAAATATTGAGTCCAAATCCCATCCTCTTTATTTTTTTTTTTTTTTTTTTTTTTTTTTTTGAGACAGGGTCTCACTTTGCATTTTGGGCTGGCTTTGAGCTCACTTTGTAGCCCAGGCTGGCCTCAAACTTGCAACCATCCTCTTGCCTCAGCCTCCCAAGTGCTGGGATTACAGGCGTGCACCACCACGCCTGGCTTATCCTCCATAATTATACACTGTGCTCTTGCCTGGATTTGAGCTGGGTTTGAGGGTATGTACACTCTTGGAACCATTCATTCTGGACTTTCCCAAAGCCAGATTTAGTGGGTCTGTGAGATCAAGGGTATACAACAGTTGGCAAGGAGCACAAACGGTTTCTGCAGGCTGCTGACTTACAGAAGACAGACTCCCAGATCCAAAGCAGTCTGGAGGAGGAAGTTTCCTTGATCCTAAATTCAGAGCCAGTATGTTCAGTATTTCAGTTGTAGCTATCTATCTTGTTGCCTCTGGTTTGTCCCATTCGCTTAAAACAATTCTGAGGCTTCTTCCTAGGCTAATGGTTGGACAGAGAGTTTGGTTCTACTTACAACTCCCCCAGCTATTCCACACTCTAAACAGGTTAAGAGGCTGCCCTGTCCCCATCTCTAGATCCTTTTCTAGGGTTATTTAGGAGTCTGGAGCCCGTCCCCTTTGGGAAGGTCCTGCAGGATTCTTAACAGGCTTTAGATCTGGCCCTCTCTACAACCCTCCTCAAAAATCACTCAGAAATGGAGAGTGTGCATGCTTGCTCTAGGTAGGTAACGCCTCTTCTAGAGAAGATAAAGGTAATCAATTCTAGAAGGGAAGCACCCACCCAGAAGTTCTATAGATAAGGGCAGTAAAGAGCTTCTACAGCTGCCCTGAGCCTCTCTAGACATTGTTAGCCAGTAGGAAAAGAAACTCCTCAGATTCTAGTTGTTTAGCAGTTCCAGAAAGTCCCTGCTCCTCTTCAGGTCTGACCAAGTAGAATCAAGCTGGAAATGGGGGCCCACCTGCGCCAGGACCACCCCATTGGCTTACCTAGAAGCCCCTGGGCTTCTTTATTTTTTTGTGCTTGGAATTGAACTCAGGACCTCAAGCTTGCCAGGCAGGCACTTGTGCCTCTGAGCTATATCCCCAGCCTGAGAGTGGCTTTAGATGGATCTGATTTATATGTGAAGTCTCCCTAGTTTCTTTCAAGGCCCAATGAGCATTTTGGGGGCCTGGAGTGGAGATAAGTCAGCACTGATGCCCACCCCTTCTGGCTGGAAGGCAGCTTCAGGCTTGAAGATATTCAGGAACTCAGAATCTGGTAGGGCTGAGTTCTTTTTGGATTTGTTTTTGGAGACAGGGTCTTGATGTGTAGGAGGGGCTGGCCTTGAACTCACTATGTGGCCCAGGCTGGCCTTGAACACAGCCTCCTGAGTGCTGGGATTATAGGGGTTCACCACCACGCCCAGCTACACTGCTGTGAATTTAAGTAAATTATGGTACTGCAATGACAGGAGAGCACAGATGACTCTAAATGCATGTTTTCGGCCCCTGAGTGATTTTAATCAAATAGCAAGTAGAAGTAGGGGGTGGTGGCACCTACCTATAATCTTAGCCACTCCAGAGGCTGAAGCAGAAGGATCACAAGTCCAGGCCAGCCTGGGCAAATTGAGAGACCCTGTCTCAAAATGAAAAATAAAAAGGGCTATGGTGCAGCTCAGTGTTGCACTTGCCTAGCACATGAGAGGCCCTGGGTTTAATTCCTAGTACAACAAAGCAAGTATAGTACGACAGTGACAGAGTTTATGGCTTCAACAGCAGAACCTTTCAGCTTTAAAGAGTGAGGTTATAAATGAATCACTGCGCATCAAAGAAGAGCGATGTGTAGCATTTTTCTTTTCTTTTTTTTTGGCCTTTTTGAGATAGGGTTTCATTGTACAGTTAAGGCTGACCTTGAGTTCATCTTGTAGCGCAGGTTGGCCTCAAACTTGCAACCATCCTCCTGCCTCAGCCTCTCAAGTGCTGGGATTACAGATGGGCACCACCACGCCTGGCAGCTCTTCTTCTTTAGGTGTTGAATTTTAATCACATGAAATTTTAACAACACATTTGTTTTTAGAAAATTAATCAAAGAATTCTTTTTATCTTTTTTTATATGATGGAACTATCTAGAACTTGAAAGATCATCATTAATTAATTTTGAGGTTCTGGGGATTGAATCCAAGGCCTTCACCTCAGTGGGTAAGGGTTCCAACACGGAGTCATACCCTGCCCCATCATGGAAAATTCTTGGTCAGTATTCAAAGTGGCCATTTCAAATAGGAAACCTGATATTGAAATGTTAGACACATGGAAGAAAGTTTAAGTTTATCATTAAGATTTTTGAAAAGATTCTATTTGGAAGTTGTCTTACTTTCCTTGTTGCTCAGATGTCAAACACCCACAGGTCACAGGAGGAAAGGTTTATTTTGGCTCACAGTTCGTAGAGGTTTCAGTCTGTCTGCTGGCTCAAAGGCAGGGCGACGTGGCAGAGAGGCCTGGCAGAGGAGAATCAGCTCACCGTATAGCGGGTGGGAAGCAGAGAGGGATCAAGGGAGGAAGAGGGAGTTGGACCGCGCCCTCAGTGACCCGCCTCCTCTGACCAGGCTTCGGTGCCCCGGCAGTGGGCTGATCCACAGCTGAGTGTTATACCCTTGTGATCCAGTCACCTCCCCAAAGCCCCACCTGTGAGTGCATGAGGCTTTGGGAGGACATACAGGTATAAAATATAACGGAAGTTTCATTTTGGGTACCTGCCTACAAGAAGTAGGTCTTGATCCTGGGCTTACTTATCCTCTCTGTACTTTGTTTTGTGAAGAAGAATTTGGCAGCTGGTACAATCAGGTTTATGTATTGGCAATTAATCCCATATGTTACGACTTACACTTTCTACATTGAAACAAAACCTTGTAGTGCTGCCTTTGGGTACCTGAGGGGAATGGCTTCTGATGTTTTAGGGTGCTGAAAACATTTGTTCTTTTGGATGTTTGGTAATTGTCATCTCAGAGCTTGGTTCTATTGTGGAAACTGAAATGGTTGAAAAAGGTCTGTAAGCAGTCAGTCACAAAATGGTCCTTTGTCATTTATTTTCTTGTGATCTATTGTCATTTTCTTGTGATCTGTTCCCTCCAACTCTGGTCCTAACCTGTGGGGATGAGGATTAGTTTCTATGCAGTGGTGATCAGGAAAAATAAATCCCTGAGCAAATATGAATAGTAACTCTAAAGATTGGTGTTTGACTTAGGCCAGCAGTATGTCATCTATCTCTTGGAGTTTCTGCCAACTTTTTTTTTTCCCCTCATTTTAGACTTTCGAATGTCTATTTCAGTCTTCATTTAAGAAAGTTGATTTCACTGGGCAAGGTAGTACATACCTGTAATCCCAGCAGTCTGAGAGTCTGAGGCAGGAAGATCACAAGTTCAAGCCTAGCCTGGGCAACTTAGCAATTTAGTGAATTCCTGTCTCAAAATAAAACAACTAGTGCGTCTCAAAATAAAAAAGGGCTGGGGATATAGCTGTGTATGTACCTCAATGTGAAGGCCCTGGCTTTAACTTGCACTCACCCGTTTTATTTATTAGAAATCTAGTTTTTTGTTTTATTGACTACTTGTTTTGTGTATTATTTAAAAAACAATTTGGGATGTGATTTAGCAATGAAGGCATAGTGTATAGGATGGTTGAAAGAGTATGAGGCTTGAAGTCAGAAGACCTGATTTAGATCAGGTTGCAAGTTTCTTTGAATAAGTTGAATTTTTGCACTTTATTAATAAAGAGGACAAAATGACACTTGTTTTGTCTACCTTCCAGAAATGTGAGAAAAAAACTGAATAGCAATGACTTACCTTGGATAGGACTGCTCATTTCTGAGCTTTAATTTTCTCATCTTTCAAAAGAGAAAGCAGCATCTAGTTCTCAAATTGTGATATTGGTTCCTTTCTGCTTAAAGCAATTGCTGAGCATTTCTAGAAATGTTTTTTGCTTGGAGCCCTTGTCATATGAACCCTGTGTGTCCCCTCCACAGGCAGCGGCACTGGTGCAGAATGGCTGACCTCAGTCTTGCGGATGCATTAACGGAGCCACCTCCAGAAATCGAGGAAGAGATCAAGCGGGACTTCATGGCCTCCCTGGAGGCAGAGGCCTATGATGATGTTGTGGGGGAAACTGTTGGAAAAACAGACTATATTCCTCTTATGGATGGTGAGGAGAAGACTGGGAACCCAGAGTCAAAGAGGAAACAGTGCATGGATACCAACCAGGTTGAAGGTAAGTGTTTGAACCAAACTGTACATGTATGTTAGAGAGGAGATTGGAGATTATGCTTTCTGTCACAGTCTTAGAAGCTGTGAGGAAAATGAGTGGAGTTTAAGTTTAGGTTAGTTAAGAAACCAGAGAGATACACTCAACGGTAGCATGGTGAGTCTGTCTCTGAGGCTGCAGATTACTTTTAATCCTGAAGTTTTTTCTATAATGTTTTAACTATCATATAACCTTATTTATTTGTCAGTCTATCTTTTTGAGAAAACCACCATATAATCTTAACTTCTCTATATTGTTTTTTAACTTCCCTAAATTAAGATACCTGCTGGTGGCCGGGCGTGATAGTGCATGTTTGGAATCCCAGGATTCAGGAGGCTGAGGCGGGAGAGTCACCACAAATTTGAGGTCAGCTTGGGCTACATAGTGAGTTCAAGGCCAGCCTGAACTATTCCCTCCAACTATTGGAGACACTTTTCTCAAAAAAAAAAAAAAAAGTTTATAAAGTTAGATACATAAAAGTCTGTACCTACATTAGAATTTAACTAAAACTGGAATAAAAGGTTATTGTCTTTGGTATCATTTTAGGGCAGGATTAAAACGTGAATTAAAGATTTTCAAAGAGGCTTCTATCTTCACGCATCCTGGACTGATTTGCTGTTTGGCGGAGAATGTTTACATCTGCACTCTTGAGGCTGTCAGTCTTTGTGTGTCTCTGGCTTTAGAACTAAGGCTGCACTGACTGGTGACGTGAGTCTGGAGAGTGTTCCCTCCTTCTTTTCTAGACTAGTTAGGGTGCTGTCGATTTTTCCTTTGCCATGTTTGCTAGAATCATCAATAAAACCATCTGTAACCTGTGTCTAGTTTTCTTTATCAAACTTTAAACTAGGAATTCAGTTTATTCTTTTTTTTTTCTTTTTGATGTTTTTGAGACAGGATTTCACTGTGTAGATTCCGCTGGCCATTACTGAATGGTGTCTAGTTGTTTGATAGCGTTGTTCACGTTTCTGTATCATTTATGAGAGAGAAATTCTGATCTGTATATAATTTTGTGGATTCATTTTAATTCTCCTTCAGTCCTATTGGTTTTTTGTGTGATGTATTTTAAAGATCTATTGTCCCCCCACACATACATTTTTGTGGGGGTGGGTTGTTGTTGAGACAGGGTCTTGCTATGTAGTTCATACTGATCTTGAGCTCGGACTCCAAGTAGCTCAGGCTGGCCTCAAGTTTGTGGTGATCTTCCTGCTTCAGCTTCCCAAGTACTGGGATTATTGGTGCGCAGCACCATGCCTGATTCAGTGTCCCATGTATGTGTTCTGATTGTCACATCTTCTGGATTAAAGTTGACCCTTTAAACATTCTGTAATGCCCTCTTTTTTCTTGGTAATATTGCTCATTCTGAAGTCTCATTTATCTTACGGTAATAAAGCCGCGCCACCTTCCTTTTTAGTTAGTGTTTGTGTGTCATATCTATCTGCATTCTTTTATTTTGTAACTGTTTCTTTTTAAATATTTAATAAATGTGAATTTCTTACAGAAAACTTGAAGGTGGAACTTTTTAAAAAAAAATCCGATCCGAGGCTCTCTGTCATACTAATGGTGTATATAGGCTGTTTACATCTACTGTGTTTATTGATAGGTATTAAATCTGTGACTCTTGCTGTTTGCTTTTTTTATTTCTCTTTCCTTTTGTGGTCCTGGGATTGAACCAGGGTTTTGCACACGCCTTAGGTAAGCAGTCTGCCGCTCAGCCATAGGTGAGCAGTCTGCCGCTCAGCCACTGCGCAGGCCCACTAGTTGTTCCATGGTTTTTTATTCCATTTTTTCCCTGTGTTTGCTTTGGAATTAATTGAATAGTTTGGTGATTTTATTGTTAACTCTTTCAATATTAGGTTATTATAATATTTCTTTTAAAAACTGTTTCGTATGTGACCCAGAACTTGCAGTGTACATCTTTAATTTCTCTCCAGTTTATCTTTTAGTAATATTGTATCACTTCGTGTAATATAAAATCCATGCAGCACCAGGTGCATTGATGCACAACTGTAATCCCAGCTACTTGGGAGGTTGAGACAAGAAGATTGCAACTTTGAGGCTAGCATGGACAATTTCATGAGACCTGTCTCAGAATAAAAAGATCTGGGGATGTAGCTCAGTGGTAGGTCACTTGCCTAGCATGTATGAGGCCCTGGGTTCAGTGCTTAGTATAGGAAAATAAAAAAATCGACACAGAAGTTACAGATGCCCAATTTTAGGTTCATATTTTATTTTTTGGTACCGGGAATTGAACCTAGGACCTTGTGCTTATCAGCAGGTGTTTGTGCCGCTGAGCTGCATCCCCGGCCCAGGTTCATTTTTTATTATTTTCTTACACTTGATTTTATGTGTGTTAGCAACCCGTAGTTTGTTGTTGCCATTTTTGCTGCAGTTAATCAATTATTTGTAGTTTTTAAAATTTTGTACTTTTATTCATAATGAATAAAAATAACTTTAAAAATGTCTTTAGCTCTAAGAGCTGCCATTTGGCACTCTGCGTTTCTTTGAGTAGGTCCAGTTTCCATGTAGGACCATATTCTATTTGCCTGAAAAAGTTCTTGTAACATTTCTTAAAACATAGGTCTGAAAAAAAAAAAAAACAAAGCATGGGTCTGCTTTCCTTAAATGAGCTCAGCCTTGGTGTGCTTGAAACATAACTGTCAGTTGTGGAAGATACTTGGGCTAGGCCTAATATAATGTGTTGATGCTTTTTCTGGGAGTACAGTTGCTGCTTCCTACTTTGAGAGCATTGCATCCCAATAAACCCATTCTTTTTTTTTTTTTTTTTTTTTTTGGTCTTTTTGAGCCAGGGTCTTGCTATGCAGCTCAGGCTGGCCTTGAGCTCACTTTGTAGCCCAGGCTGGTCTCAAACTTGCAGCGATCCCCCTGCCTCAGTATCCCAAGTGCTGGGATTACAGGCATGTGCCAGCATGCCCAGCTAATACACCCATTCTTGAGTTGAAAACGTTGTGTATTGAAAATGCCTTTGTCTTTCCTAAGTATCTCACAGGGCACTGTGGAGTACTGACCCATGACTGATGGGGAGCCTGTGGCCTGCTGCCATTGTCCCTGTTGTGAGAGCTTCTGATGGCTGTGTATTGCCTCCCTGGGAAGAGCTCAGAACGGTTCCTGTTGAGTGTGGTTTTGTTCTATCACAGGGTTGAAAAATTGGGGTTGGACTATCACTGTCATCAGCTGGTGCCTCCTTAACCTGAGTAATTTCCAAAGAGAAGTGTATTGTGATCCTGTTACTTTTATTCATCTGGTTGCCTTCAAGATTTATTTTTATCTTTGGCTTCTAGCTGCCTGAATGTGTTGTGTTCATACTCTTTTTGGGTGTTTCTCTTCTGGCCGAGGTTCTCCTACCTTCTTGAGCTGTGCTATGGTTTGGTTCATTAGGGTTGGGAAATTTGGGGCTATTTAAAAAAAAATTTCTACCACATTCATTCTCTCCTAGAATTCTCATTAGAATTTTGGTTAGATTATTCATGTTGTCCCGGAACCCTGAGATGCTCTAGCCTTCTCCCCCCTTTCATCTTTGTTCTGTGTGGTTGGAATTTGTACTTTTTGGTGGTACTAGGAGTGGAACCTGAGGGGCTGTAACACTGAGCAGTTGTAGTTCTTGTTTTGAGACAGCTTCTCCTTGAGTTGCCGAGTCAGGCCTCAAACTTAGAATGTTTCTGCCTCCGTCTCCTAAGTACTGGGAGCACAGGCATTCACTACTGTGCTTGACCGCAACAGCTCAAAAAATCTTTAATATCTGTGCTTTAAAAATTTCTAGCATTTCTGTTTGGATCTTTCCTATATTTTTCCATCTTTTTGCCGAATTTCTCCACCGTTTTCACCTTTTCACTGTAGATGTTAACATAGTCAGCCTAGTACGGGCTGGGAGGCTGGAAGAAAGAGCTCAGAGTGGAGCCCTTGCCCAGCATGGAAGGGTCCTCTGGGTTTGATCTCTAGCAAAAGACACACACATGGGTCAGAATTACTTTGAATGTCTGTCTAGCAGCTTGAGTATCTTATTCTTCTCTCATCCTGGCGTTTTGTTCTGTTTTGTTTTGTTTTTTGAGCCAGGGTCTTGCTGTGTAGTGGCGGCTGTTGTGGAAGTCAGTGTGTAGCCCAGGCCGGCCTCTGACCCAAAATGACCCTTCTGTCTCAGCCTCCCAAATGCAGGAATTATTGTGGGCACCACCATACCTGTTCTGTTTTTTAATAGCACATTTTCTCTAGTGCGTGTGTGTGTGTGTACGCACTTGAGTATACACATGTGTGTGTATCTTTACGCCTCTTAGTTTTCTAGGTCTCAAGTCTGCCAGACACAGGGCATGTCTGTTGGACTGAGTCAGCCTGTTGCAGATGCCACGCTGGTTGGGACATGTTACTGTGATTGCCCTTGGGCTTTACTTCTTGCCCTAGAGTAGGGAGTGCGGCGCTGGAAGACTCTTCCTCCGCGTCCCCATTCCACAGCACCGCAGACTTGGGTCTTGGATGCCCCCTTGTCTCTTGGGAGGCTCTTCCGTTGCCTCTCTTCTCAGAAGAATGCCCGCCTGTTGGTAGGCAAGGTTTTGTTTCGTTTCCCTGCTGTTTGTGCTCCGTTCTGTGTACCTGCGTGGCTCGGGGTTTCCTCGTGGCGCACCCCACAGTGGCAGGGCATGCTCTTGGTGCAGGGGTGAAGAGCCAGGACCAGGGCTTCTCTTGCACCTCTCCTAGTATCACAGGCTGCGATGTGGGTGCCCTTGGCTGATGGGGTCTGGTGCTCTTCTCCCTGGGGGAGGAGGTCGACTGTGCAGGGCTTCCCAGCTCTCTGCGTCTGGCCGCCGCGTCTCCAGCATGGAGGGCCTTCTGGTCATCTTGCTCCAGACTTCTTTGAGTGTCTCTAGTGAACATACTTCTTCAAGTGGGTGTGAACTCTGCATCTGTGTGTCCCAGGCTTGACAGTCTCAGTCTCTGGCTGGGCCTCACTTTTAAGCACGTCCCTTACTTGCGTGGTACCAGCTTCTCTC
>PVLD010011851.1:0-63270 GCA_004027595.1 Dinomys branickii
GGAAAGGAAGGGCAGGTGATTGTATAGCAGGTAGGTGGGTGGATGAGTTGGGAGACAGATGACCAGGTGGAAGGACAGACGGGTGGATGAGCAGATGGATGACAGCGGTGGGCAGACAGGTGGATGCATGGATGGACAGGTGGATGCATGACTGGCCAGCTGGATGGGTGGGTCAGTGGCTGGCTGGACTAAGGCTAGATGAGTAGCTCAGTGGGACTGCGAGTGGATGAGGTGTGGCTGGGGAGGTGGGGGAGGTGGCAAACAGTAGCGAGAACTTGCTGGGTGACCAGGTGGAGGGTGAGGGATGCACCGTGATGGCTGAACAGGTGGGTGGATGGATGGATGAAGAGAAGAAATGAATAAACAAACAGGAAGAAGCAGCAGTGGGCCCAGAAAGATGACTGGGGAGTCATCAGGTCTCAGTACAAATGTCACCCCCACGGAGAAGCATTCCCTGACTACCTCACCCGAAGGAGTCCCTTGGCCCAACCAGAATGCCACACCTCCACATGGGCAGGCGGTGTGCTCATCACACTCCCAGCTCTGTCTCCAGCTCCTTGAAGAGTCTAATCCCAACAGGACCCTTATGCTCCTTCACTGAGCCGTGAAGAAATGAACAAGCCATGGGACACCAAGGAATATTCTGCGCTCAGGAGAAGGCTCTGGGGAGACAGCAGTGCTCACAGGCCAGAGGAAGACAGGTAGCTTTTCTGACTCTAGGATGAGCCGGGGTAGAGGCTCAGCCACAGGCCCCCAAGTGCCCAGTCCTACCAGGCTCAGCGCAGAACTCGGACCACTCACAGTCGGCAGGAACAGGAGAGCCTGGGCACAGCAAAGGCGGGGGCAGCAGGCAGCAGTCCAGCTCTCCGTTTATGGGAAGCCAGCTGTCCCGCCTCCGGTTCCAGGGGTGGGGCTATTTTTAGCTGCAGCGTTTGGCAGCGCGAAGACCTGCCTTACGTGGAGGTAGCACAGTGCACCGAGAAAGCCCCTCTGGACACCAAGGGAGGGAGAAAAGGAATGGACCTATTTTGTGCAGCCTAAGTCCTGGGTAGGAAAGAGATTGTTCTGGATCCTTTCCACCCCCAGTTCCATTCTCCAAGTCCAGGACTCAGCGACATGGGGAAAGCTGCCAGCAGCTGCAGGAGACCACCAGATGTGGGTTTCCCACTCTCAGAAGCTGGAGACCCGGCATCCACTGGGAGCCACCTCTGGCGCTGACCAGCAGCCCTGTGGCCAGGGATTGGGCACAGAAGAAGACAGCCAGAGGACAGCAACCAATCTGTGACTGCCTGAGCTTGGTCTGGACACCTTCTTGGGGATCAGCGAGGACCCACAGCTTGCTGGGTCAATTTGGGCACATTGTCCCTCTCTGGGCCTCCACAGGGTCAAACTGGCAAGTGGTTCAATAAAAGACCCTCTGGATTTAGTGGGAAAACTTTATTCATATCAAATCTTAAACTGGGATCCCAGTACACAAAGCCAGATAAAATTCATATCTAGTGAAGGGACCTCAAACACTCATGCCAACAGGTCACCCAGGCCAGGTGAAGACGGTCCCTACCCAGCCAGCACCTGTCACATCAAAAACCAGCAGCAACTCAGCCCCACAAGAAAACCAAGCCGTGGCACAACTCTCCAAAGAAGGTGGAAATTTACCACTGCCAGTGAAATCTCTCAATTGTTCAGTGTTGACATCCAACAAGCTATCAAGATATCAATAAATCTCCACATGGGCCAAGGAAAACACATCTGCCACTTGTCCTGGGTCA
This sequence comes from Dinomys branickii, assembly GCA_004027595.1. Lineage (NCBI taxonomy): Eukaryota > Metazoa > Chordata > Mammalia > Rodentia > Dinomyidae > Dinomys > Dinomys branickii. The sequence goes on from PVLD010011851.1 coordinate 1,770, forward strand.
GCAGGACACTGTCACCACTGGGGTCAGGGAAGGGCACCTCAGGCAAAAATCAATGTGCAGAAGTCTTTCCCAGGAAGTAAGTTCAGGAAGCCAGTGACAAGACCAGCTGATGGGGGTGTGGGTGAGCTAGGCAGCAAAGTCAGGGCTTCCAGAAAGAAGCAGCCCAGCGTGCTATCAGCTGAGACGCAGGACAGGTCTGGGCTGCATGATGGGGAGCCTGAGAGAAGGGGTTCAGCTGAGAGGTGGGACATGCCAGGTTCTTCTCCCCTTCCTTCCTGCCCCAGGAAACTTGGACTCCGGCTACCAAGCTCAAGGCCAAGGCTGGACACCGGGCAGTCAGGGCCTTCTCTGCAGTCTTCTCTAGAAAGCTGTCCAAGCTGACGCCCCGTGCACCTCGTCACCCAGCACAGCACCTCCTTTCTCCTGCTTGTCTCCTGCATAAGCCTGAGCTCCACAAGGAAGGGACAGGGGCTCACAGCAGCCATAACACTAGTGCTCACAGAAGTTGTTACCCGTCATCTCTATTAGCAATAATCACACCTCAGATAAAGCTCATTGGCTATGATATTCCCACTGCGCAAAGCTTACCCGTCATCTCTAACACAACACCCAGCACCAGTGTGCCCACAAGGGGCCGAGATAGCAAGGCCCCCCCACCTGGAAGCATCAATAAGCACAGTCAAGGACGAGAACAAAAGCCTTCTCCTTTCAGAAAGCCCTCCCTGGTTGCCCCTGTAAGACACACCTGTCCCTCCCAGGCCCCCTGAGTTCTGCCAGCTCCAACTGTGCCCTCGTTCTGGGCCTTTGTGATGAGCTGCACCCTCCTCTCTCCTGCTGAGCCTCCACGGGGCCTTCCTGAGCCTGACCCAGGTCCTGCCTGACCTGGCCCCTGCCAACTCTTAGCACCTCGTCTCCCGCCCCTCCGGCCACTCCCAACCCCTCCCACACTGGCCTCCTCGCTGTTCTTCACTCTTCACAGCTCGCTCCAACCCCAGGCTCTTTGCACTTGCTGCCCTCTTGGCCAGGAAGGCTGTTTCCTAGATCTTCTCATGGCTGGCTCCTGTCACTCAGATCCAGTTAAATGCCACCTCCCTGGCTGAACCAGCCCCTGCTTCCCCTCTGCCTTGTATCCCCCTGCTGGCTTCCCTACTGCATCCATCAACTCACTGTGACTCTCCTCTTCACCCTGGTTCCTACTTGCCCATTGCCTGACTGCCCAGTGGACAGTCACCCGAAGACAAGGCTTTCGCCTGTCCTGCTCCCTGATGGCACATCGTAGGGCTGGGTAAACAATGAATGAATGAATGAATGAATCTATCTCCACCAACTAATCTGAGGATGCTGGAGGGCACGTTTCTCCCATGACGTTCTCCACAGTAATATACAGATTTTATCGCCTGTTTGACATTAATGTGGCATCTATCAGTTGTTTTTCCTGAGTAGTTAGAAATAGACACCTCCCCCCCAGAGGTGAGACACAGAAAAGTACGGATTGATATCACTGCAGCCAGCACCGCAGCACGCCGCATGTGTTACGTCACTGTGCCCTCCGGCAGCCCTGTGAGGTACGCTTCATTCACTCTCTTTCATCCATCATTCACTGAGATTCAGTGAATCTCAGGCTTCCCCCAAGTCACAGAGCGAGAAAGTGTGGGAACCAAGACTGGAGCCCAAATCTGACTGGAAGCCCAACCCCTGAAAGTTATAAAGACAAGCCAGCTGCTTTTTGGAGTCTGAGAGTTCCACCTCTAGTAGCAGCGAGAGACACGGAGAGTAATTATGAAGGGAAAACAAAACACGCTGAGTAGAAATAAAAATACAGAAACACAGCAGAACGCAGTGACAGGGCGTGCCTGGATTCAGGTCCTAGGCCACCCCCACCCCCAAGGCTGTGTGACCTTCTTCAGAGCTCTCCCTCTCTGTGCCTGTTTCCTTGCCCTTGAAGTGGGAATAATGGCAGCGACCTGCCTCACGGTACTGTATGAGACTAAAAGACGTGGCCAAACGCCAGTGCCATGGAACAGAGAAAGGAAGAGTTTGGTAAACCTGTCCCTGCGGCCACCCACTCCTTGCACCCAAGGGTCCAGGGACTCCGGGAGAAGGACACTCAGGAGCTTGGCCCCGGTAGGAAAGAGGCATGAGAAGCCCGGGCTGCACAGAGCAGGGCTGGGGCGGGCGGCAGCGTTTCTTAGGTCCTTCAGACCCTGGAGTAACAAAACAAGCTGCGATCCTGGCCGTACTTCAAGCAGGCAGGGGAAGAAATCTCCCCTAATCCTTCCTGCGGACACAGAAAATGCCTCTAGAGCTCTAACCGCAGGCAGGTTATCCCATCCGGCTGGGCGAAGCAGGTCGGCAGGAGGAGGCGGGAAGGCTCCTGGGCCAGGGCGCAGGAAGCAGGCCCCTCCAGGGAGAAAAGCCTCTTGCGGCCAGGATTAGGGATTAGCTGCCGGGGACCAGTCAGACGCCCTCCCCACTGCCCAGGACTCCCAGGGCCACAGCTCTCCCGCTCCACGAACCCTGCAGGAACCAGGGTGGCTGACCACTGAGGACACCGACTGCTGCCGGCACAGGCCGGACCCCAGGCCAGAGGCCGGACACCGACCTCTCCCACCCACACTCCACCAATGGCCACCCACCTCCCACACTGGTCACGGAACGCCGAGCAAGCATTCCAACCCCAACACACCCTAAATCAGTCTCCGGCTCGGCCCCAGACCTGCTCCCTGCTGCCGCCCCTCGTTCTTCCCGGCTTCTGGTGCGCCACCCTCTCCCCAGTGCCTCCCACCTCTGGTGCGCCCCTCAATTCCTCTGCTCCCTCCTTTCACACGTTCCCGTAGGCCCACGCAGCCTCACAGCTCTCGGAGCGGCTCAGTGCCATCTCTCTCACGTCAGCTCCACCCCAGACTCTTCTCCCAGGTCAAGATTTTACATCCAGCCACCAGGCAACATCCCCACTCCACGGGCCTCAGACACAGCGAGTTAGGTTTCCCAACTGGAAGTGGCGGAACTCATGTTTAGGTCCAGAGTGTTTGGCTCTTGACCACATAGCAACGTGCTCCTCACCTTCCTGCTCTCCTTGCAGGGCAGCCCCCGACCCCTGCAGCCCCAGTCAGGGCAGGACAGACCAGAAGCTGAGGTCCACAGTGAGTTTTGCAAAACACGCGCTTCAATCACATGTGAGACAAAGATGTGTGTGAGCTCAGACGTAGGGCAGTTCTGCAGGGGGCTGGGGTCAGACACGCTTGGAGGACCTGGACCCCACTAGACTTTATGACCTCCAATGGCCATTGCACAAGGACTCTGGCCCTTTGGTGGGTCTGGCCAGGAAGACATGTGTGGACATGGGTGGTGTGAGAGCTCTGCCCTCCCTCAATGCCAGCCAGGGCCGAGGGCCAGGGCCGGGGGCCAGGGCCCATGGTGGCCACTCACTTGCCAAGGAAGCACTTGGGCACCGTGCTCAGCTTTCTCCGGCGGTCCTTGATCAGATTCACCTTTCTGCTCATCATCAGGTGGTACAGCTTCTCACCCTTCTCTGCGATCATGACGTAGGCGTCCCGCTCCATGCCCAGCTTCAGACCTGTTGGGGACAGGCAGGCACAGTCACCACTAGGGATAGCGCCAGCCCCAGTCCCACCTGCCTCCCACGACCACTGCCACACCAGCATGGCTTCAGGGCCCTTCCTGCCTGTCAGTCCCTGCTCGGAACACCTGTCACAGACTCCTCAGAAGAGCCACTTTGCAGGTGGGAAGGAAGGGGGAGGCCCAGAGGGTTAAGTCAGGGCGCTTGCCTTCAACCCAGGAGCCACGCTCAGAGCTACATCTTTATCACTTCCTCCGCAACCTGAGGGTGTGTTTCCAAAGGCAGAGGTGCACACCGAACCTGCTGGCACCTCCATCCCAGCCAGGATTAGATGTCCAGTTGCTCCTGCAGAGTCCACATAGGACCCTGACCCTGATACGCACCCACATTCTTTTCCATGGGCCCCAGTGCATCCTAACAACAACAGCAAATGCCATGTGCTGTTCCCAAGAAACCTGCGATGACAGGTACCATGATTATTCCCATTTTACAGTTAAGAAACTGAGGTCCAGAGAAGTTAGATTTTCTTTCCAAAGCTTCCCAACTAGAAGCAGTAGAACCCACATTTAGATCCAGAATGTTTTGGCTCTGGCACTGAACTCTTGATCACACAGCTTGCATCAACCCTGCCCACCCAGCCTCGAGGTCAGAGTTTGGACAATGTCCAGTTCTTATGACATAGCCCCTCAGGGCACACCTTACTCAAGATCACGCAGGCCGACTGCCAAGCACAGCTCCAATTCTAACCACAGAGATAGTGGTGGGCCCCACCCTGCCAGGCCAGGCCCCTGAGCCCCACCCAGGCCTGACCACAGTGCAGCCCTGATGACCAGCTTTGCAGTTCATAACTCTGCCCAATGAAGGGCCAACGTTAGTAGCGTATTAGACCTAACAGCATTTCAATGCATTTTGATGTATCTTTTAACATAAGGAAATACCACATAGAGCTCCAGAAAGCATCCACAGAGGCAGCCATACCTGGCCCACACTCTCAAGAGGTGACAGTATGCTGTACTTTGGTGGGATGAGGGAGTGGAGAGAAGCTAAGGCCCAGTTTCTCCCTCTGCACACCTGGGAGGTGGAGAGGGCTTTTAGGACCATGTAGGGCCAAATGCAAGGCCTCATACAGCAGCATCACAACCCTCTGGAGCAGGACCTTCCCTCCCATCCATCAGCTGAGATCACTGAGGCTGGGAAGCTACACAAACTCAGCCCCAGGACAGCAGGCCCCCATCATCCCTGCCTGTGGTCTCTGCGCGGCTCAAGGCCTCCGGACAGTTCAGTGCCCACTCCATCCAACACAGCCAGTCCCTGTGCTCCTCTCTGGGGACTGCCTCAGGGATCCCTGTGCCCAGGGGGTCCCCAGGGACCCTTCTCCCAGACCTTGACTCAGAGAATATTAAACAAAGAAAAGTTCAGGTGAGACACCACCCAGGAGCCTCAGGGTACCAGCAAGTCCCAGCACAACCCCAGAGCTCCCCACCCCCACCAAATCCCTGCTTCTTCCCACTCCTACGCATCTAGAAAGGACCCTACCCCCTTCCCAATGCACACTCCTCACCCTGCAAAAGCCACACACAGCCCAGGGAGCCCAGGGAGCACCCTCCCAGGACTGCCACTCCCCAGGAGTCCAGAAGGGCCCCCCACTCACTCTCACGCTGCTCCCGCTCTCGGATGATGGCATCCAGCCACTTCTGCTTCTCCTCTGCTGTCTTGGCCATGCAGACGAACCACTTATTCTTAGCTGTGTTGTGGATCTTCCAGCCATTGGTGACAGTGTAGCCATTGCTATGGTAATCAGCTGGCAAGGGCAGAAGGCAAAGGTGGGTCGGCACAGGCCTGGCCACATGACCCCCAGTGGCCCAGGATGCTCAGGTGGGACAGCCAGGACCAGCCCTTCCCACAGGGTTAGGATGGGGGCACTAAACTTGCAGTCTTCTTCCAGCTGGTCTCCTATGGGCAACAAAGACCTTCTACAAAGACTCCACTCCTCAGTGACAGAAGCCTCGAGACCTCTCGTGGGTCGGGAATGCAGGAACGATACAGGGCAAAACCTGCCCAGAACCCAGGAAGGGCTCGCCTGACAACAAACACCAGATCAAGCTCCTGGCACTTATGCCCTGCATGCTGGGATAGGAACCGAGGAAGTTCTCTGTAAACAGAGGGTACCATCTGGCCCACAGGAGGCAGACACACCCTGAATCTGAGGAGGTATCCACAGGTATCACAGGACTGTCAAAGGGGCATGTGGCTCAAGATCAAGAACCCTTCCCAGACAAGCCCCAGGACAGAGGCACTGAGTGAGGCCACAGGAATGTCCCGATGTCACTGTTCCTAATAATGCCCTATGGAAACAACTTGAATGTCCATCACTCAAAGACAGCTAATTGTGGAAGGTTCATGCACTGGATACCACCCAGTAACAGGACCGCCATATGCAAAGAACCACCACGAGTGGATCAATCACACCACTACGGTGTGGAGAGAAAGATGCAAGATGCCAAAGAATATAGACAGTATTTTATGCCATCTAGCAACAACGTATGTAAAAAGCTGTATGCAGCACCATATACATTTAAAGCCATCTAAACTTGTAATCACAGAACCACCTGGGTCAGGTCCCATCCCTACCAGAGAAGTTTTAATTCAATCGTTTAGTAAGGAATACTCAGTTCAGAAGGTCAAAATATTTTTAAAGAGCAAGACGATGATTACAAAATTCAGACAGAGGTCACTTCTGTGGGAAAGCAGCCAGTGGATGGGAAGGGATTGAGGTGTGCTGTTTTATTTCTCATTCCAACACTGATGACCCAAGAGCTAACTTCGTGTATCGGTATTCTAGATACTTTTGTATATGGAGGTTACATTTCACAATAAAAGAAAAGGACAATTAAACACTAAGCACTGGGTGCCTGGGCAGGCGGAGCTGGGCTCACCTGTCCCATCCTCCACATTTTCTACCTCCATGACTTCAGTGTTGATGCGGCCCCTGAAGATGTAGAGGGAGCCGTTGATGGATTTGGTCCTCTTGGAGGATTTCTTGCTCCCGGTGACCCTGAAAGGCAATAGGAAGTAAGCACCGCTTACAAGGGCCAGAAACACGGAGGGGCACCCAGCGACAGAGAAGAACCCTGGGCTGCGGTCAGGGAGCAGGACGTCAGCTGAGCGGCAGGTGACTTGAACTAGTCACTTCTCTCACAGGCACAGTTTCCTCATTTGGAAAACGGGCTGGTACCCTTGCTGACCTCACAGAGCCACTTCCCAGCTTACACGAGACCACAAGAAACCCACTGATTTTCTAATACATGGCTACTTCCTGAAACAAGACAAGAAAGGAGGAGAGTTCGGAGTAGGCAACCACCCACTCACCCATCCACCTACCCATCTCTCCACCTACCAATCCATCCACCCACCTGCCAATCCATTCAGCCACCCAGCCATCCACCTACCCCACCCTACTCCCCCATCCATCCATCCATCCATCCACCCACCCACCCACCTACCCACCTATCCATCATCCACCCCTCCATTCACCAGCCACACCATTCACTCACTCAGGTGGACTCGGCTGCCCGCCCGCCTCTTCAGTCTCTGCCATAGTCCGGATGTCAGTGTGCCTCCAGATTCACATACTGACTCCTAAACCCCAGTGTTATGGTATTAAGAAGTGAGGCCTTTGAGAGAAGCAACACCATCAAGCAGCAGAAAGCAAGCCTTTGACACACACTGAGCCTGCTGGTGCCTCCATCTTGGACTTGTCAGGATCCAGAGCTGTAGCTGTCTATAAGGTGTCCAGCTAATGTTATTTTGTCATAGTAGCCCAAACAAATTAAGACAGTGAGTCAACAAACATCTGGCCAGCACTTCCTATGGAGAGAATACCCAGTTAGGGACCACAGGACAATATCTGAGAACATACATTGTGTGTCAGGCACACCCCTAGGTGCTGGGCTGCATTAATGCATACAATTAAGTGTCTGAGAACACATTGCTACTCCAGTGGCAGGGGGCTCAGGGACAGACACCTGGTAAAATGTAAGGACCAGGTGGGCTGTATTGGGTGACAATGATCAGGTAAGAGCTGACAATGGTTTGTACACATGCACAGAAACACAAGTACATATATACAAGCGTATACAGACACTTGCAAACTTTGCATTGAAGTATAAACTCCACACAGAAAATGCACAAAAAAGTACATGGCTCAATTAACTTCCACATCTGGGTGTGGTGGCGCACGCCTGTAATCCCAGCACTCAGGAGGCTGAGACAGGAAGATCATTGGGAGTTGGAGACCAGCCTGGGCTACAAAGTGAGCTCAAGGCCAGCCTGAACTACATAGCAAGACCCTGCCTCAAAAAAAAAAAAAAAAAAAATTAACTTCCACAAAGTAAACACACTAGTGTCCACACTTTGAACACCCAGAAGCCTGAGCCGCTACCCTGCACAAGGGTGAGCACCACACTGGTGACCAACACCACTGATGGTTTTGCTTGTTTTTGAACTTTACATAAACAGAATCACAGTGTGTGCTTGCGTCTCTGGCTTCCTTCACTCCTGACTGTGAGTCTTCTACATAGTTAGGTGTAGTGACAGCAACAAATATTTGCCTGTTTCTACTCTGAGTTCTTGCACGTGTCTCGGGAAGAATGTGTGCACATTTCTTTGGGTGAGATTCCCAGAAGCTGGATTCCCGAGCGGTAAGGGGTCTGTGTGACCAGCCTTAGTAGACGCTGCTGGGCTGTTTTCCTGAACAGTAGCACCAGTGTCCCCAGGCCCAGCAGTACAGGAACATTCCAGTTACTCCATCCCTGTTCCTGCCGGTATTTTGTTTGTTTCAGTCATTCTGGTGGGGCTACCACGGCAGCTCACTGAACATTCATTTTATGATCCCAAGAGGAGTAGTAAGGTCCAGCACCTCTGGATTTATAGGGTTTCTAATGCCTTCTTTTGTGAAACATTTGTTGCTTGCCCATTTTTTGTTGGGTTTTCTTCTTAACTGCTGATAGCAGGAGTTGGCACTTTAAAAAGACAGGGCCCAACACTAAGCATTTTAGTTTTTCAGGTCATACAGTCTCTGTCACAATGATCCATCCCTCTCCTCGTGACCCCAAAGCAGCCACAGAATACACATAAATGAGTGGCAGTATCTGTGCTCCAATAAAACTTTATTTATAAAAGTAAGCAGAGGGCCGGATTTGCTGATAGGACATCTTCAGACCCTCTGAACATGCACTCTCTGGCAGTTCTACGTATTACAAAGGTCTTCCCCCACGCTGCGGCTGCCTTTGCACTGTCTTCACAGTATCTTTTGGTGAAAAGAAATTTTTCACTTAAATGTAATCCAATGATATATTTTCCCTGTATAATGGGTACTCTTTATCGTATTACAGAATCTTTTCTTACCCTCAGTCACGAAGGTGGTCTCCTCTGCTTTCTGCTAGAAGCTTTGTTGTTTTACCTTTTCTATTAAGTCTGCAGTCTCCTTAGTTGATTTTTGTGTTTAGTACGAGGCAGGGGTCAAGAATCACTTCAACACACACACACACACACACACACACACACACACACTGGATATCAAAGTGACCAAGCACCATTATGGTACAGCATTGGCACTTCTGTTGAAATTCAGATGATTATGTACGTGTGGGTCTGTTCTGGACACACAATTCTGCCCCATTCATCTACATGTCTGTCTTTACACCAATCCCATGCCATCTTGTTACTGCAGCTTCATACTGGGCCTTGAAATCGGATAATGAGGTCTTCTGCCTTTGACCTTCATAACGGTCTTGGCTATTTCTCTCTCTACATTTCTGTATAGATTTTACAATCAGCTAATCATTTACACACACACACACACACACACACACACACACACACAGAAACAATGTCTTCCTATGATCTTGACTGGATAAAATTTGAAGACAAAATAAGGACATGCTGGTCAAGCAGGGGCGGGTCAGCTCAGAGTCGAAGATGATTCTGCAGGGAGCTCTGGGGTAAACTTTCTTACCTATCTTTACAATGAAGCTGACATATCAGCTCCACCTGGGTCACAAGCTGCCTCTCTTAGGACTGGCACTGCACACAAGCTGTCCTTGATCCTCAGTGTGCCAGCTACAGATCTGGTGGCTGGGCAGCCTCCATAATCCTGTGAGTAAATTCATTAAACACTTGCTACGTATCTGTACATGTGTATACAGATCTGCACACACACACACATCCTATCCAGTCTCTCTGGAATCCTAATGCAGGCTTTGGGGACATTCACTAGCAACGAGGAAAACCAGAGGAGATAGTTTGGGACAGGAGGAGGGATGAAAAAGAAGGGTCCTATTTTAGACATAATTTGTGTGAGGTATGTGTGAAAACCCTAAGGGAAGACACATATGTCTATTCCAGGCCTTATTCTAACTTCTTTATATCTCCAACCTGTTCATATCTTACTCACTCTACAAAACTGATACCCCTGAGACGGAAACCACTTTTACCCCATACCACAGATAGGAAAACAGAGGCACCATGAGCTGACATAACTTGCTCAAGGTCACAAGGCTGGTAAGCAGCAGTGCCTCGGCGCTTTTAGCTGCCACACGCTACTGTGGCTTCTAAGATGCTGAGAAAGCAGCTGAGATACAGGAGACTCAGCAATTCTGGGCCTCAGCTCCCCCCCCCTTCTTAGCTTGGAGGGCAGACTATCAAAACATTCCCATTTACTTCTGGCATCCAAGGAGCCTCTGCTTTTGAATTAGCTCAAAGCACTCTGTGCCATGACCCTGACCCATGTCCTGGAGGGCAATGCCCTGCACAACATAGGCAGAGACCAAGAGAGTCAACACACACACAACTGCCCAGCACTGCGTGACCACACAAGCCAGGTGGGAGTTCCTCCAGCACTGCCCAGGCCCCACGCCTCTTGGTGCTCAGCACTCTGGCTTTTGACCCAGAGGCAGAGGTAAGAAGGCTGGCCATATGCTGGGTTCTCTTGGGAGAGATGTACCCTTTCCTTCCAACCAGCTGGCTCCTTTACAAAGTAAGGGCAGGGGCTAGCTTTAAAAGAGCTCAGCACCACAGTAGCAGGGACGACCTGACAGGACCCACGCAGAGAACCAGGCACCACTGGAGTCAGCGGCCACCCTCCTGGACAGCCTGCCCTGGGAGGAAGCGCCTGCACTGGGGAACCAGAGGCTTAGCAAACAGCAGAATTGGGAGCTGGTCACAGAGGCCCCAGCCTGCTTCTGGGAGCCCCAAGCCAGGTGCACTGGGTGAAGCTTCGCAGTGGCCAAAGGAAGATACTCAGGTGGCACTGTGAGACCAGAGGGGCAGGAAGGGGAGAGAAGTTAGGGGGTGGGGGCCAGAGGACAGCAGCAGAGAGACCCTAAGGACTGGACGGAAGGAAAGGACACGCAAGGAAGAGACACACTGCGGGGATGAGAGAGAGACACCAAGGCTCCAGGAGAAGGGCACAGACCTGGGATAGGGAGGGAAGGCCAGGGCAGGGGCCTGAACGCATGGTGGCCTGAACGAGACCCCAAGGCAACGCAGGGTCAACAGCAGCAGCACAGCAGCCAGCCCCTACTCTGGGCACTCACTGTGCGCTGTGCACTTCCTCTGTACTCGGCCCTAGCACATTTGTCTCTGCAGCGACCCTGCCAGGTACATGGGATAAGGCACCACTTTGTAGATGAAGAAACAGAGGCACAGAGAGGCAAAGTCACAAAACTGGAGAAGGCTGGACAGGGCCCCACTGTGACGAGCCCTGCTCCATAAGGAGGGGTACACTGTCGCCAGTTACAGGAGAGAAAACCAAAGCTCAGGGGGACCCCGTGGAAAAGGACAACGCTGTGAAGTCCACACACGTGCACCCGATGGTTGTCACCTGCCTTGTGACCAGGTTTCTCACCACAGCCCGAGGAGGCCAAAAGAATCAGACAAGGAAACTGAGATTCAGAGACAGCAGGTGCCAAGGCTAGGACCACCAGCAAGATGGCCGTGATGTCACAAACGTGGCCCGGAGTCTGACCCCAGCCCTCAGCTCCCACCCCGCTACATGAAGGAATTAGGAGGCCTCTGCAAAGTCACTGTTTCATCTCATCCCTAAGACAGAACAGCAGGGAGGAGGGTTTGAAAAGGGTCGCACTAGTCTTTGAGGCCATTCTCAGCCTGCTGAGCAAGAAAACGGAAAGGTGGGAATCTCTCTGTCTACCAAGCTACCCGCGATCCCTTCATGCCCCAAATCCTGCAGCCAGCCACCCTCCCTACTTCCTAACATTCCCTCTTTCAGTTCATTCATGTGTGTGCCCACACACCATCCACTCATCCCACCAGAGCCCAGCCACGCTGGCCACCATCAGCCAAGCACCAGCCATCAGCGTGCCCTCTCTCCCCTACTTCCAAGCCTCCATCACCCGCCCACATTCCTATTACCCCCCCACCAACCCACAAACTGCACCAGCAAACCTTATGCTAAGCCCCACCCACCACTCATCTAAATGCACCTCTGGAGAGCACTGTAAAGCATGGGGGAGGGAGCTGGCCAGCTGGGAGCCAAGCAGGGTCAAATGGAGCAGGGCCAGGCTCCACCCACCATGAAGGAGCCTGGAAGGAAGGCAGAGAGAGCCAGGCCTCTACTCCTGCATGAAGCAGGAGAACAAGATGGGGTAGATGTGTCCAGGGAGACCAAGTGGACCAGGCCTCTGGGTGGATCAAGACTAAGTGTACCCACCATAATGAAAGAGAGACACCATTATAGTGAACCCACCATAATGAAGCGTGCACAGGAGATGGGGGCCAGAGAGACCAGGGGCCAGAGAGATGGGGGAGACACAGAGACTTACAGAAGGACAAAGAGGAAGGGGTGAGGATCCAACCAGGGGGACCAGGAGGACCGAATGAACCAGACAGGGAGGCACTGGGCCTGCTGCCTGCATCACAAGACAGAAGCCCCTGCTTGCCTATGACATGAACACATAAAAGGCTTTGACATCGGGGAGATTGTTTCCCTTTTAAAAATAAGAGACGGGTCCCGCCATGATGGCACATGCCTGTAATACCAGCTACTCAGGATGCCGAGGCAGAAGGACTGCAAGTTTGAGGCCAGCCTATGCAGCTTAGCAAGACCCTGTTTCAAAATAAAATTTTCAAAGGTCTGAGAATGTAGTTCACTGGCAGAGCACTTGCCTGGCATGCAGAGGCCCTGGGTTCAATCCCCAGTACAAAAAAAAATATGGGAAAGGACTCTGTATACATTTATAACTTCCAGTGAGAGCGAAATTATTTGAAATGTGGAAGAGCTGAGGCTGTGGTCCAATAGTAGAGTGCTGACCTAGCATTCATGAGGCCCTGGGTTCAATCCCCACGAGTGAAAAAAAACAAAGACAGAAGGACAGAAAAAGAGAGACAGACAAAAGTTACTCTTTCAATAACAGTTAAAACTTTTCACATGGTGCCGGATGCTCTTCACAGCTTTGTAACAGTCCATAAGGTCAGGTTGAGACCCTGTAAGAAAACTGGGCTGAGAAAGCTTCCAGGCCATTTACTTGGAGAAAAGTTACTGTCTTTCAGGGAATTAGAAAAAAGCACAGGTAGGGAGGGGGTGGCATAGGTACACATGCAGATGCCCCTCTGCCTGTTTTTCTATCCACTTCTCTAACACTCACACATTCCCCCAACTCCCCACTCATCCCCTAAACATCTAAGCGCACGGCCACTCCCTTCTGGATTCCATCCATTCACACATCCATTCCGCACCCGCCCACCATGGTCTTCCCTCCCTGTCTGCCTTTATCGACCGTCCATCCACCTCCCAATCCTCCAGCCACCTACCTCTCCCTCCTCCCTTTTGCCCATCCAGCTCCCAAACTTCCAGGCACAAACACATTTTGTCCACCTGCCTGCCTGCTCATCGACCATCTGCTCGCTCCCAGGGTGTATGGAGCACAAGGAACACCCGCAAGGATGCAAAACAGTGAAAATGCCTTCTTGCCCTCCCACAGCTCAGCAGGGAAAGAGCACCCCTCCCATCAAAGCCTCCACCCCTGGATCTTGGGATCCCAGGTGCTGGTGTCACGCTGAACCTCTCAGCTCCCATGATCATCTAAGAGGTCAGAGCATGATACAGTGTACACAAGCCCTGTGTGGCTACCGAGCACCTACAACGCATCCTGGACAAGCTGAGTGTGCTGTGACAACAACACACTCTCAGGCTTTGCAGACTTAGTGTAAAAGCACAAGTGTATAAAATATAATTACAACATAATAATACGTGTAGATATGTTAGTTTAAATGAAACACACCATTTAAATTCATTTCATCTGTTTCTTTTCACCATTTTTAAATGTGGCTCCCAGAAAACTTAAAACAATGTATGTGGTTTTCATCATATTTTGATTTAGATCAAACCCCTCAACTCACAAAAGAGGAAAGGAAGCCCGGACAAAAGATGTCACCTGGAAAAAGCAGCGGGTTTGCCCCAACCCCTGCCTCCCTGCACCTAGGAACCTCCACTCCACCCCAGGATGTCACCTGGACTTTCGCTTGCAGTAGACAAGGAGGTTGTCGAAGAGGAAGAAGGCCCGCTCTTGGATGTTGCCTGCAGAGATTTTCAGCAGGGTTCCTTGCAGGAGAAGCTGGGTGCAGATATCTGTGAGGTTGGAGCCCTAGAGACCAAGGAGAGAGATGATGAATCCATCAGCCAGGCCGGGAGGGCACCGGGGATATACCCGTCCTGTCCCATGGACAGAACTGACCACCGCCCCCCACCTACACTCCCCTAAAAAGGCTAATGCACATCTACTGGCAAGTCTGTCAGCAGACAGAAGAGCCACACACGTGACCGACGGCTTCTGTCTGCTGAGCACGCCAGCACATCCCCAGGGACAGCGTAGCAGTGTGACCCAAGGGAGGTGTGGGGTCCAGGAAGCTGAAGTGATTCACCATTGCCCACAGCTAACAGCAGCTCCTAGTCCACACCTGGATGTGTTCAGGTTTGGTTTTTGTTTGGGGTAGTGTTTGGCTGTCCATAATTCCTCCTTATTTATTTATATATTGACTTGCTATATGTCCCCACAAGAATGCCACTTCTGTAATGGTAAAACCATTATCAAGCATATGTCACTGTACTCCTGCACATACAACACACCCTGCTACATGGTAGGTGCTCAATAAATGCTAGCAGGACAGCTGGTGACTACTGTGGAAACACCATCTGCCGCAGGATTGAGCGCACCTATCCAGCTGAGGATGTACGTATCAGTAGGAACTGTTCCCTTGTGCTGCCTGGCCTTCTCTCTGGGGTGCCACTGGGCTGAAAAATTCCACATGTACAGTCTAGTGACCATGCACAGTGAGAAAGGCACTAGGCTGCAGCAGGCTGGACCTGGTAAACAATGGCTAAGGGGGAGGCTGAAAGCAAGGAGGGGGAAGGTCCCAGATGCGGAGGGTCCTCAGAGCCAGGGAACACACAGGTCAGTCCACAGGTCTATGGGACAAGGCTGGGGCAGACCCCAACATACTAAGAGAGAAGAGGCTGGAAGGAGACAAGGGTGAGCACAGAATGCCCACTGAGGCAGCCCCAAACCCATGCCTCTGTCATTTTGGGAAATGAGAGACTCTTAGCTACCTGGCAATAGACAACATTCTGCAGCCCCCTTGCAGCAGGCATGGTCGTGTGACCAGGGTACCACCAATGTGCCCGCCGCCATGTGGCTACCTTACAAAAGACTGCTTCCCTCCGCTCCCTTCCTTTCCCCTTCCCATCAGCAGGAAGACAAAGGCAGCCACCTCGGTGGGGGACTCTGCAGCCACAGATGGCACTAAAGGAGCTGCAAGGACTCAGGCTCAGAGAGGCAGAGCAGGGCCCCCACCCCCAGCCTCACCATCCACACTGTCCACCGCCGCACTGCCAGGGACAAGAGCACTTAGCTCACAGATGCTGCTGCACCTCTGCGTCACTACTACATGAGCAGACAACACATGCCATCCCCAGTGGGCAGTGGGAGCCTCAGACGTTTGGGCCCAGGAACACCATGCAAAAGCAGTTACCAGGGACATTCACAGGACAGACCTGCAGATCATGCTGAAGGGAGAAGCAGAGAGACACTATGCTGTCCCTGCCTGGAAATGAACTTGGGGAAGGAAGAGAAAAGGAGAATTATTACAGACTCCCTGCCCCCTAAAAGCTTACCATCCAAAACAACAGGAGCTTATACCCCTGTAAGATGTGCTGACACAGTTACTTCTGACAGCCAAGAAGGGGAACTGGCTTGAGCAACTCACACATCAGGCTGTTTGCTAACTGCCGACCAGGGTCTCTCGCTGCTGCTGGAACTGTTCTGGTGCCCTAGTACAGCTGAAACCCCCTCTGCCCAATGGTTCCAGAGCCCCTTGTGGACTCCTGTGGATCCTCAAACCTCCTGTGATCCAGAGCTGTGCAACCTGGAGCAGCAACCCCAGCTCGTGGCCTGGCAGGGGACCACATGGCCACAGGTGCATACACGCACGCAGCAGGCAGTCCTTTGATTCTCACCCTCATGCGGCCACCAGTGAGGGACCGCGAGGACTTCATGAACAGTGAGCCCCTGGGAGATGAGGCTCCTTCAATGGCCTATGGGCAGCTCAGGGAGACAGTGTCCACCTTCCCACTTCACCTAACTCATGCCCTGCCCACCACCCTTCCAGGCTCCACAGGAGTTTGGGCTGTTTATCTGAGGAGCTTCTAGATCACCAACCCTAGGCCTAACACTACAGCCAAGGCCACCTGAGGACCTCCGAGGGGAGTGTGTCAGGGCGGGAAGCTGCCTCTGGGCTTTGGCCGGGGACTACCCAACAGACTGTCTGGACACGGAGCATGCTGCCAGGCACAGGAGGGAGGGCCTTCCACTGCAGCCCTGTGGAGAAACCCCTGACATCTCAGACTCCCTCCAGTTGGAACTGAGGTCCCTGGAGCTGAGGTCAAGGGGTGCCAAGGACCAGATGCACAGGGCAGAAGCTGAGCACAGAGACACCACCATTTGGGCATGGGGGCCTCTTTCCAAACACAGAGCCACAACCAAGCAGAAGCAGTCACATTCAGACTGACAGAAGTATAAAGGCCAAATCGAAGGCTGGGGGTGTGACTCCATGGTAAAGCATTTGCCCAGCATGAAGCCCTGAGTGCACACTCCAGCCCTACAAAAACAATAAAATAAAAACACAATGCAATGTGCGCCTAGGACTTACCACCTGCCAGGCACTGGTTGAAGTATCTTATACGAACTTGGTTAATCCTGAGTTTTCTGATGAGGAGACTGAGGCATAGAGTGCTAACATGATCTGCCTGCTGAGGAAGGAGCTGGCTCAGACCTGACCACTCCCTGCCCACCACTGTCCTGCAAGGAGGCCTCTGAGAAGAGGATCTGAGAGGTCTCTGCGTAATCATTAGTCTAGAGCAGGGGTCTCCAAGCAGAGACTGCATTCTGCTGAGCCCACAGCCTCCCAGGGTGGGTTGGAGGAAAACACACCAACTTATATTTCCAGGGCTCTTCCAATGACTTCCCAACCTCATCCCCCACCCCACCCCCAGCTTCTTCCCCACCCTCAAAGGTGAGCAAGCAGTACTGGTCCACCATCTGGAAATCCATGGATTCCAGCCAAAAGGGGAGCCATCCTCTCCTCTCTCAGCGAGAACATGCACGGAACTCCTACTGCCGTGAGCCTCAGGAAGACCCTCGGTGGCCCTGCATCCAGAGGTCCCGCTGCAGGAGGGCTGGCCCACACCCATGTGCTCCTGGCAAAGCTGAAGAAAGCTCTGCACCCAGGAAAAGCAGGAAGGAGCCTCTGCATTGCTACCCACAGCTCCCAGACACACCGAGATAGGGGCTGTCTGGAGCACTCTACCAGCATCAGCTCCCCAAGGCACCCAGATGAGGAGGTTGGCCACTCTCCAGACTTTTCAGAAGAGGACACCGAGTCAAAGGAATCTGTCTTCACCAGGGGCCTGGCTCGTTCACTCACTTCCAGGTCTTGCGACATGCTGCCTTTTCCTGTGCTCAGTAAAATGGATTCACAGCTTAACATATCTGGTTTTAACTAAACCAGTCTCACGACAAGAAAAAAAAAAAAACGGGCAATGGCTTATGACAGATCAGGCAAAACCACAACCACATGGATAGGAGATTAAACTAATGACAAAAGCAAACTGCAAGGAGGAAGTCAAGAGAAGACCCTGCTCCACCCCGTCACCAAATGCCAAGAGAGAGGTGACAGCCACCTATCAGAGCAGCAGGAGGGCACATGGAAAGATGGGAAGCCATCCAGAGGGTCTGAAGCAAGGCCTTGTAACCCCTGCCACTCACCCTGAGCCACAACCTAAGCGCAAGTCCCCAGGTGTGACTATGGACAGTGGGCGCCGCGGCAGGCAGCTTCGCTGTTCCACGTTATTCTTTCCAGATAAGAGACGCTTTTCTCACAGTTCACCTTGATTTAACGCCCAACTGATTAAAAAACCTTTCTACTTCATGGAAAACCTTTTCATACTTTCCAAAGAACCCTCATGTTCTACTCCTCGCTTCAACCTCAAAATGACCCCAGGAGAGAACTTCAGAGACCTCGTCGCTCAGATGCCACACACAGCTGGGAATGCGGCCCGGAGAGCAGTCATGCTCGCCTGAGGCACACTCGTCTGTGAGTTACTCGGCTGGGCCTCCAATCCATGCCCTCATGCCTCCGTTTCCTCATCTGTAGAGCGCGGACAACCACAGTGCCTCCCTTGCTGTGTCGGCAGCATGCAGCAGGTGCTCAATAACCGGGGCAACTCTCGCTGTAGGTCATTTCCCATTTCCTAAGCCACACTCTGAGATAGGGATTAAAAGAAGCACCAAAGGAGTTCCAAATTACAGATTTTCAGGGGCAGAAAGTATTCTATAGATCCTTAGTTCCTATTTTCCTAGGTCCTTGCTGGAGAGAGGCCTCCGAAAGCCACTTCTGCTCCGGCTGCCAAGGAACTTGCTCAATACTCTTTCCCAGAGGCACCATGTGAGAAATTTGTTTGCCAGCTCAGTGCTAGGGAACTCAGTCTTCCAGAAAGACTATTTAATTCTCCCTCTTTTGATAATGAGTCTTAGGTAATTTACTTGAGCTGCTCTTTTTAACTTGGCTGTCAGGAAGCTCAAAACCCAACCAGACAGATGTTTAAATGAATCAGCTTGATTTATTCTTGAAAGTGGCCATGTAACCCACTTCTGGCCAATGAGACGTAAGGAGAGGTTTCCCTGGGGCTTCCAGAAATACTCTCTTCTAATGGAGAGGAGCACTCCTTACTACCCTAGCCATGTCTCTGTCTCCTCAGTGTTGAACATGTCATGCCTTTATGGAGTCACATAGGAAAGGTCAAGATTGGGAGACACCAAAGCACAGATGTGACATCAAAGGGCTGAGATGAAAGTCCTCAGAGAATGCAACCCAACCAGCAAATCTGAGTATTGGGCAACTTTCAGTTGCAGTAAACAAATCAGGTCATCATTATAAGCAGAAAGGAATGAGAGGCTTAATCACGGAAGGGGCTACAGGAGCCAGTTCAGATCAAGGCTTCCCAGAAACTATTACTGCGGAACCGGCCCAGCAGGGGAGCCACTGTCCTGCCCTGATGTAAAGGAGAAGTAGACTTGGGTGACCCAAACTCATATTCCTGGAAACACTGTCCAGCTGCCACCAGGTCATTCAGCAGCTGCTCCCTCAGTTGCCAGCTGCAAAACCACCTGTGCCGTGGGGTGTACATCACCCCAGCACCTATGGATGCCCTGTGCTTGCCCTCTACACCCAGGAAACCAGGGCCTGGACGCTCTGCTAATGCTGCCGCCCCAGGAGCCAGACACAACCATGGCTGTGCTTTCCCCACAAACAGCAGAAGGGTGGCCTCTGTCCCACCTCCCACGTCTCAAGTAGCCAGCTCTGATCTTGACCAAACCTAAACTCACACTTCAAACCCAAGCTGCAAGGGAGTCTGGGAAACATAGTTCTTTGTCCTCTAGCCTCAGCTGGGGAAAAAGCCCAGCAGAAAGAGGAAGGCACAGCATGTGGCAAGTGCCCATGCAAAACACCCTCTTCCTTGTGCAGTCCTTTCCCATCTGGGGCCAAATCCCCAGCCTCACTGCAACAGAGCACCACATCTGGGATCCCCAGCACCAGGGAAAGAACGCTAAATCCCTAACCCAGCAAAGGCCACCACGACCAGAAAACCCAGAGGGCTCAAGCGAATGCTTCAGACAGCAGCCTCTGTCCGAGAGCCTTTCATCCAGGCCTTACCCTCCAGCCCCAGCTGTGTTTACTCCATGACCGATTTGTTTACTCATATTTTCCCATTTCCTTCTGCAGACTCATAGGAAACTTCTAATAATCTAAGAAGGAGTGGGGAAGTTAAACAAACAAATTACAAACCATGTGAAGAGCAAAAGAATACTATCCCCTAACCATCACTACAACAGGATGGCCAGCACCTGCCCTCTGCTGAGTACCTACCACATGCCGGGTACAGACGAGGATCTGAACATGTGCCTAACATCACCTACCAAGGAAGTATTAAGCCAGAAGTCTGTCCTGGAGTAGGTCCTTGAATGCTGCCCTTGACCCTGGCCCCAGAAGCTCTAAGGCCTTTATATGCCCGGCAGGCAGAGCAAGGCATATGGCAGAACGACTGGGGAGTACAGGCAGCAGTGGGGACTCAGGAAAACCTGAGGTGCTGGGGGCTGTCGCCCTTGAACACAGGGGACCCATATTACCAATTTTTCAAGAGAAACTAAACTTAGACTTTAAAGTGGATTTAACTGGAAAATAATTAAGCAACTTTTTTCAAACACTCTGTAGACCAAACAAAATACACTGCAGATCAACCCTAGCTAGCACAAGGCTGCAGTCTGTTCCCACTGCCTGGCACTCGGGCCCTGCAGCCCAGGGTCCCCCCCCCACCTGCCATGCACACCTCCCAGCCCTCGATGTGAGACTGCAGCTGCTCCAGGGCTTCTAGCTTCTCCATCTGCCGCTTGGTCTCGTTGATGTTGGAGCACACTGTCTTCATGGCCTGCAGTGCGCTCTGGACCGCAGGGTGGTCTGGGTGCTTGCCAGGTGTCCTCTTGGCCAGCTCCTGGGGTGGAGGTAGAACAGAAGGACAGACATCAATCCAGAGGGCACGTAGCCCTGAGTTAGCTCCTACCAACAAACAGAGTAACCTGGGGCCGGGGAGCCTGCTCATTCATTCGTGCATGCAGCATTCTATAAATGTCACCTGATCACCTCCTCCATGTAGCAGCAAGTCATGATAAATACTCAGAAGACAGGTGAGGAGAAGAGACCAAAAATCACTATTTCAAACAGAGAGGTCAAGTGAAGTCCCCTGGAGTGATATGTGAGCAGAAACCCTGGCTGAAACAAGAGAGGGGGCTCAGCCACAATCTAAGGGGAAGAGTGTCCCCAGCAGAGGGAACAGCAAGTGCCAAGGGCCTGGGGTAGGAACCCATGTGGCACTTAAGAAAAGCCAGGAGACAATGCACATCAAGTAGAGCAGACAGAGAGAGGCAGAGGCAGGCAGGTCACCAGGTGACCGCAGATACAGCCCCTGCCCTCATATCCTTAGAATAAAGTATTTTAAAACTGCCTCCTGGGCCTGGGGCTGTGCCCAGTGGTGCAGCACTTGCCCAGCATGTATGAGCTCCTGGGAGGATCACCTTCACAGGACCTGGGCCACACGAAACATGGCCATGGCCCACTCCTTTACTACTCCTCCTTCTGCTCCCAGGGAATCAGAGACCTTCCTGTCCCTGCAGACGGGATGATCTCAGGTGCTGGGGAGGGTCAGTTCCCTCCACCCTGTGCCCAGTTTCACCCCCAGACCAGGAGGATGAGGATGAGGGTGACAGTAACAGTGGCAGTTAGGCCCCATCACCGTGCCTTCACCATGGCTCGTGTGGCAGGTTCGTTACCCTCATTAGCAGATGGAGAGACTGAGGCCCAAGGCCTCAAAGAAGCAACAGGAGGGACTGGGTCACAAGCTCATCTGCGCGTGTTTTTCACAGTGAGGAGTAAATGAGCAATGGCAGGGAAGTGCCCGATCTGTGCACAATAAGCACTTGGCGTGTGCTCTGCGGCGGTCTGGGGGTCACTGCGAACAGACTCTGCCCACAAAGCGGGCTTCTGACGGCTCTGCTGGAGGCTCACGGGGCAGATGTGGCCCCAGGCGGTGAGAACCCCACCAGGAATCAGAGACGGGATGAGAGCGTGGCCCTGGAGGGCTCTGGGAAACAGGGAGGTAGCAGATGCCAGGCCACAGCTGTGGGCAGGTGCACCTCCTTCTGTCTCCCCATGGCAGATCTGCCTGAGCAGCTGTGTGCACCTGCGCCCCAGTGGCCCCCAGAGAACAAGATGCCTTTGGGAAGCCCTGGTGAAGGAAAGCCATCAACAAGGAATCAACAACAGCACTTCTGACAGCAGCTAACCCCAGCCCCATTCTATGATACAGGCACTGCTGTATCCTCCCTGACAGAATACAGTGGTGAGGTCATCTGCCCAAGGTCATCCAGCAGATGTGAGCCCAGCCAGCTCAAGACTTTGCTCTCTGAACGCTCGGTACTGGTTATGGCTTTCCAGACTGGTATATAGAACACTTTCTGTTCAAATACCTACACCACAGTAATTCTTGATTGGTGCCAGATGAACACAAGCAGGTGGAAGGACAGAGGGTGAGGGGGATGCACGGTCTCCCTGAGGACACAGGCTTGTGGGTGGAGCCTGAATGAAGCAAAGGTATGGCCCATAAACCACCAGTGGGACAACACTGAAGGATCTAGAAGAGTGCATGCAAAGGCCCTGGGGCAGCAAGAGGCAGCAAGGAGGCCAGCAAAGCTTCAGCAAAGGGAACAAGAGAGGGACTGGCCACGAGGCTGGAAAAGCACCTGAGGCCAGACCACAGGCAGGGGGCTTCTGGGTTCCTTCCAAGAGCAGGTGGAGTGCTGGGGCTTAACAGCCAAGGCCTGACTCCACCTGATTCTCCCTGTAAAGGACCCCACCTTGGGCCTTGGGAAAGAGGCTGCACAGAGGGGCTGCAGGGTGAACAGAAAAGCGAGAAGGCCACTTGGTGGCCACTGCAGGTATCTAAGCAAGAGATGAGGGTGGCCTGGACCAGGAAGCTCGGCCTCATCATCTGCTCACGGGATCACTGTTCCAGTGTGGTCCCCGTGGAGCTGGCCTCGTGCTGGGCTCCCTGGTAGGGAGAGAGATGACACAGATACGGCCTGTGGCCTCTGGTGCTGATAACCTGCTCGTAGGCACAGCTCAGATAAACCACAGTCCCTGTCCCATTCACTCAGTTCCCTGCCCTGGACCAGACCAGCTGAGGCCCAGGTGGCCAGTGCCGGTGGGAGCTAGTGCCACCCAACCTGCTTGTCCCAGAAGCTGGAGGCAGCGGCACTGCTCTGACAGTTCCCCAGCAGGCCACCACACCCAGCAGTTAGTAAAAATGAGAAAAAGGTGAGTTCCCTTTTTTGCCTGGCTGCCCCCACTTCTATCCCCGCCTCAGATCAACACTGAGGTGGGGAGTAGAAACCACGCGAGACCCGGCCAGGCTCAGAGCTGGGCCCAAACAACAGGCCTTCAGTGTCTCTGTCCACAGGGAGTACTGGCTCCATGTCACCCAGTTCCAAAACCTGGGAGCCTGTTCCTGCCCCTGGTCCTTTGCACATGCTCTTTCCTCTGCCAGATGTTCCATTTCCAAGCTCTTGTGAGGTAATGTAGTACTGCATAACGATGTGCATAGATTCGGGTTGCCCCAAAGGAAATCCTTATGTTTAGAATCAATGCTCAACAGGGACAGCAAAGCAGTTTAACAAGGAAAGAACAGTTTTCCTAACATGTGATGCTGATACAACTAAACATCCATGTGCAAGAGATGCCCTCACACTGCATATAAAAATTAACTCAAAATGGATGAGGACCCTAAAGAGAAAAGCCAAACCTATAAAACTATTAGAAGAAAACACAAGTAAACTTGAATGACCTTAAATTAAGTGAAAAATTCTCAGATATGACACCAACTGTACAAGCCACTAAAAGATACAGATAAACCAGACTTCCTCAGAATTAAAAACTCCTATCCTTCCTTCTAAGACACTATCCAGAAAAGTAGAAAAGTAGAATGTAAGAAAATGATGTAAATTATTTATGTGATGAGGAACTTGTACCCAGAACACATAAAGAACTCTTATGACTGAACAACAAAAAGACAAATAAACCAACTTAAAAATAGGGAAAAGGTTTGAGCAAACATTTCTCCAAAGAAACTCCTCAAGCGATAAGCAGATGAAAAAACAATCAATAGGGCTGGGGGTATAGCTCAGTGGAATAAGCGCTTGCCTAGCAAGCGCAGGGTCCTGAGTTCGATCCCCAGTACCGCAAAAAAAAAAAAAAAAGAAAGAAAAGAAAAAAAAAACAATATCATTCATCATTGAGAAAATGCAAAACAAGACCAAAAAGAAATACAATTTCACAACTACACAAAAGGCTATCATCAAAAGATAAACAACCACAAGTGTTGGTGAAGATGTAGAGAAACTGGAACAAAACAGTCCAGCAGTTCTGGAAATCAGTTTTGCAATTTCCTTGTGACACAATTATCCAGCCATATCTGAAGTCGTCTATCCAAGTACTTTTCAGTTATGTAGACCTATATATTTTTACATATATATTTTACATATATGTTGGTATAATATCTATATTGCTTGAGCTAGCTTTTCCATCTGTTTTATTTGGAAGAGTCCTTAGTGCTTCACAGTCTCAGCATTAGAATGCCCGGTTAGTCTCAGATAAGCATAAAACATGAGTATCTTCAGAGCTGATGGGAGCTCAAGCTCTACCAACAAAGGTCAAGCATGTAAAAGCATGGAGGGGAGGCAGCTCCTGCCCCGTACACAACTGAACACACTGAATAAGTGGGAACTGAGCCTCCTTCTAAGGAGACAGACTGTGGTGCTGAAAATCCTGAAACACGCATCCAAAGTGGCACCGCTACAAGAACTTACAGGGCCTGGTCCAAAGGAGGAAGGAATCCAAGAGCTGCTTGCTAAGCCTCTTGGGAGTCCACACAGGAAGAAGCCCCCTGGATCCCTAAGACTGCAGAGGATCCAAGGTGAACTCTACAAGAGGCAGCTGTGTGCCCACGTTCACCCATCCTTACACGGGAGGGAGGCAGTGAGCTCCCCACCTTTACAGGTATCGGTAATAGACTTGGGCCTACCTAGGTCTGACCCTACCTCCAACAGCACATCAGAGCCTGAGACTGGAAAGCCTTAGGTCAAGAGGTGAGCTCTGGGCAGCGGGAGGTGCAGGCTGAGGCACCACATCTCTGCCACGAGGCCTTGCACAAGAGACCTCACCTTTCCGAGGCCGAGTTTGTGCCCCTTTGAAATGGACTAACGTCCCTCCTGAGGGCCCATCAAGCGCAGTGATGAATGCAGAGAGGAAGAACGGGTGGTAAGAACACAGTATCTGTCAGCTTCACCATCACCTCCGTAGTAATAACAGCTGGCTTCGCTCTCATTTCTACCTAGTAAGAATGACACTGAGCAAAGTCACCATGGTCGTTAAAACAGCCAGCTTTGACTGAGTGCTGGTTATGCACAGAACACTGCTCCAACTTGAAATGTATCAAGTTGTTCATCCTCAAATCATCCCGGTAAGGGACTGCTATTCTCCCAACCTATACTCAAGGAAGCTGAGACACGGGGCAGCAAAGCCTCCTGCCAAAGGCCACAGAGGCAGGAGGCATTCATTGGGAGCTGTAGCTCTCTGAAGAATGAAGAGAGCTGGAAATAAACACCCCACAATCTGGCTCTTAGAACACACATGTCTGAACAGAGGCCCACCCTGGGGACCCCTTGGAGAAACTGAGGGAAAGCCATATAGTCTCAACTCCTCTGGAGGCTGAGGCAGGAGGATCGTAAGTTCAAGCCCTGCCTGGCCAATTTAGCAAGACTGTTTTAAGATTAAAAAAAAATAAAAAGGTCTGTGGAGGTAGCTCAGTGGTAGAGCAGTCACGTGAGGCCTGAGGCCAGCGGTGGCAAACACATGGCCTGCAAGCTGCAGTGGGCCATTGATCACAGAAAGCTCTAAAAGGTTTGCCAATACACCTAGGCTCAAGCCCCAGTACTCTCAAAAAGAAAGAAAGGAATGGAAGGGAGGAGAGCAGAAGAGTGGGAAGGGAAATGAAGGGAGAAAAAGGAAAACAGAGAAAAGATAAGACTGGGGGAAAGTGAAACCCCTCCAGGTGCAGGCTGGTAGTCTCCCCAGCACCCACTTGCAAGCCATGTGGTTTTGACAGCCGCCTGAGGCGAGGGCTTCCTGGAAGAGAGGATATCGAGGCAGAGAAAAGCCCAGGCTTCCGCCAGCCGCCTCCTCTCCCTGCACCCTCCAGCTCGTCTGCCTGCAGGTATGGCACTGAGCAACCCCACTGCACCCTAAAAGGTGAGGTCCCTGTCACAGCATGGCTGTGAGTGGATGGGCTGGGACCAGGGCCTCCTCTTTCAGGCCAGACAGGCAAACATAGCTGTGGCCACAGTCAGCAACTCCCTGCTGGCTCAGCCTTGCTGGAGGCCCAGGGAAGGACTGGGAGAAGCACAGGGGCAGACAGGACAGGATACACGGCAGGCGTAGGCTCCACTTCCTCCCTCCTGGCTGTGGAATCCCGGAGAGGCCAGCCCAGCCCAGCTCCCAAAGTGAACCTGTGACTAAAGCTGGAACCAACCTTCCATCCTCTTGTCTCAACAAGGACAGTGTGGGACCCACTGAGCCAGGGGACTTCAGGCTGAGTCAGCTGAAAAGGCTGGGAAAGACATATCCTCCTTTCCCTGGGACTCACAGACCTAAGGTTGGGGGGGGGCCAGGAAGCCACCATGAGGAAGCAGCTTCCTGAACAGAAAGTTACCACAGAGGAAAGTAGAGTCCAAAGAGACAAAGAGACACCCTGGACAGCCTCCCCATCACAGGAGCTGGATGTAGCTGCACCTGAAGCCACACCTGTCCTGGCTCTTTTCTGGTTTTCCTTCTTTTTTTGAATAAGTAAGTTCAAATTAAGTTTTCAAAGGATTTTTGGTAACATTAAAATAATAAATTGGGTTTCTACTCACTGGCAAGCAAAAAATGATGAAGATGGACCCACAAAATCACAGTGTAAAAACAAAGTTGGGTTTGTCACTGCGAGACACCACAGCATTCCCTGTGATCTGAAGTTGACGGAGGTCCGAAGGGAGACACTGGGGATTCAAAGTATGCTGTCCTCTTCACAAGGAGGAGAAGGCAGCCCAAGGGGGGCGGGCATCACCAATGGGGTCTGGATCAGTAAAAACCGCACAGCTTCCTGGGGACGTGCAGCTCGCTGTCACTGCTCTGCACACACAGCTCTGTCCAGACTCCACATCTACACTCAGACAGCAGGGTCCTCTCCAAAGCACACAGCTCTGGGGTGCCCCTGCCATTGCCAGGGTGACAGCAGGATGCAGACGAAGAGGGGCTGAGAGACCCACCACCGCCACTGCCGCTTAAAGGGGAAAAAGGGAAAAGAAACCAAGAAGCGAAACACATGTGGAAGTCCAAGAAAACCCAGAACTAAAAAGCTGCCCAGCGCAGCAAAGAAAACCTCCATGTATGCAAATCCCATGCAGTTTCATACAAACAGACTGCTACTCCGACTGCCTCAGCCCCCCCTCTGTGGCCAGGAAAAGAGCACCTCCAGGGCTGGTGACCGATGGGGAAGGCAGGCAGCTTGGGGTCCCTGACACCCCATCCGTTTGCAGAGGCCGGGGACAGCAGGCAGAGGGCATCGCGGTTGCACCTTGGCGTCAGTGAAAATGAGCCACGCGACCTGGGCCAGCCACCTGCCCTCTCTCCGTGCAGCCTCCTGCCAGTGTGTTGTGTGCAAGGCAGTGGCCTGTGCCAAGGGCTGTCACCCCCACCCCCAGGCAGCAAAGCCGGGGCTCTGGTCACCCTGGGCTGCACCTCCACCTGACTGGAGCGAGCAACAGTGCAGAAGGGCTGTTCCAGGGATGGGACAGGTGCCCCCTGTCTGCCATACCCCACGCCCACCATGCAAGCTGCATGGGCCCACTCGCTCCCCGCTTCCTGCAGGCATCCACGGGCGTGGCCCTGGGTTAGGAGATCTGCACTGACCCCCGGCTCCAACCTTCCTCAGAGCACGGCTCACCCTAAACTAGGTCTGTCTACACCCACACTTGTGATGATGGTGTGTGGTGCTGGTGATGGTGGGTATGAATTATAATGTTGCAGTGGAAGAAGAAAGGAGACAGAGACAGACAGACACACAGAGACACAGAGACAGGAAAAACAACCAAATGACCCAAAAGCTTAAAACTACCCAACAAAACAGGGGGATGGAGAACAATGAAAAAGGGGACAGATAAAAAAAAGATGTTAGAAGTGAGTTCACATATATATAATATTCCTAGATGTTCTTTTTTTTTTTTTGCGGTACTGGAGATCGAACTCAGGACCCTGCGCTTGCTAGGCAAGCGCTTATTCCACTGAGCTATATCCCCAGCCCCACATATATATAATATATACACACACACACATATGTATCAATAGCACAGTAAATATAAAAGATAGTGTCACACCAGATTTTAAAATAGGAGCTTTATAATTTTTATAAAAGAAGCACCTAAAATCTAAGGGTGCAGAAAGACAAAAGTAAAAGGATAAAACAAGATATATGAAGAAAACACTGGTCCAAAAAATGCCTACCGTAGTTTTGTTGATAATAAATGAAACAGGCTGAGACAATAAACACAGCTCACACTTATTAAGTACATTTAAGTATCTCCCAAGTACCTCCTTTATTCTTCATAATAACCCGTAACTAAGGCACTACTGACAGAGGAGGAAACTGAGGCACAATTAAAAACCATGGCACCTCCGTGTGACCATCTCCCCAGAGCATGCGAAGAGCTTCCATGAGTTTTCTCATGGTCTCATCTGATCTCCATGGCAAGCCTGCTACAGAGGGGGAAAGGAGGCACAGAGAGGTCCAGCAGTTTGACCTCGGTCACAGAGAGGCAGCAGAGCTGGATTTCTGCCTTCAGACACAGTGTGGCACAGAGCAGAATGCAGCCAGGGCCCAGGAAGGGCAGTCGGGAGGGCTCCTGGGGTGGCACACGGAGCTTGGCTTCAAAAGCCAGGGGGAGGGCAGGCCCCCCAGCGCACAGGAAGGAGCCTGGGCAGAGGTGGGCGGGCGCAGGCTGCGTGATGTGGGCGAGGTGTTGGGGCTCAGCCCACGAGCAGGATGGGGAGGGCACTGCGGTTGGGGAGGACGGCGAAGCCAGGGCAGGAGAGGCCACAGAGAAGAGACCTGTAACTTCCGGTGCCTTCTCAGCAAGCAGGTGACACTGCCAATCCTCAGAGGATGGGAGCTCCCTCCCTAAGGTCCAGGTCAGAGGAAAACCCCAGAGAGAGAAGCAGAAGTCACCAGAATGATGGCCAGGGCCCCAGCGGCCGATTCCAGTGGGAGATGCCAAGGACAGGATGCAGCAGTCGCAGCAAGCGACTCACCTCCCGCCCTGCCCCCACAGATGCTCCCTCTGGGCTCCCTGCTGCCACCTCCGCACCCAGCCCACTGCCCACACACAGCCAACCCCAGTCAGGAGTCAGCCCTGTGCCTCCACTGTCCTTACTTCCTGCAGCGCCCACATCGCTCGGACGGAAGATGAGGGCCCACAATGGCCTATGAGCCCTGCACCATCCAGCCCTGACCTCCCTGGCTCACTTTCCCACTCTCTCCCTCCATGTCCCCCAGAACATCCTGCCCCAGGGCCTTTGCGCTGCTGTTCCCTCTACCTGGCCTCCTTTGGGGTTTTGCTCAAGCTTGTCCAACCACTCAAAGCTACAAGCCCCAACTCACCCTGGGCCCCTCCTGACTCTTCCAGCCTGATGCTTTTCCCACAGGCCTGCAGCACAGCAGCAAGGCAGCAGAGAGCTGGGACTCGGGAGGGGCACTGTCAACATGCTGGGTGTGTCCTCTCCTCTCCTCTCACCCCTCCACCACTTCAAGGGCTGTGAGGGGCGCACATCCCAGGCTCTGGGCCCTTCCACCAAGAGCTGGGGCCATCCTGTCTCAACTACAAGCCTCACCCCACCCTCTCAGGGGCACTGACCCCAGAGCAGCCACATCCCTGCCAGCCAAACAACAAGGTCCTTGTGCTGAGCTTGAGCGACAGCTTTGTCACCCACAGACACAGAAACCAGAATCTGCAGAGGACCCAAAGCTGCATTCTGCATGGCAAAGACACCCCTGCCACAACCCCCTGGGGCAACAGGGCTCCCAGGGTGTGCCCCGTGTGCCCCACAGCATCTGAGAAACTGAATCAGGCTGACGTCCAGGCAGCAGAAGCTGCCACATAGCAGAGCCAGTGTCTGGTTTCAGAAACAGTGGGGCTCACTGGCGCAGCACTTCACAGTCTTTCAGTGAGTTACTTAGGGGACTGAGTATCCTGGCACATGCCTGTAGTCTCAACTACTCAGGAGGCTGAGGCAGGAGGATCACAAGTTCAAGTCCAGGCTGGGCAACTTAGTGACTCAGGGAGACCATGTCTCAAATAAAAAAGAAAAAGGGCCAGAGCTATAGCTCAGTGCTCTAGCATTTGCCCAGCATGCACAAGGCCCTGGGCTCCATCCTCTGCACAGGGGGGTGAGGATAGCGGTAGGGGTAGGGGGTGGTAGACAAAGGCCACAGAGAGGATGAGGCCATGGCACTAAGTCTAAGGAGGGCAAAGACCCAAGGACAGAGCCACAGCCACCCACACTCAGGGCTCAGAGATGAGGCCCAGGGGGCAAAGACAACGGTGGTGGGAGCTGTCCCTGCAGAGAAGCTCTGGGGTCTAGGCTGCCTGGCGACCACGCATTCCACCCACCTCTCTCACTGTGCTGCACACGGGCCTGGTGTCCCCACTGTGACCAGAGCTCCGAAAGCAGGAACCAGGTTACCCCAGAGCTGCACTAGCACCTGACCCATGGCAAAGCCTTGGCAAGATCTGGCCACCAGCAGGAAACTGCTCAAAGGGTCAGGACGGCCAGCTGTGCACCAAGCATCAGCCCAATCCGGGACTGTTTTCCTGGACACACTGATGGAAAACTCAACAAAGCCTGAAAATGCCAACTCTCTATCCCCGGCCTGGGATAAGGAGCCAAAATAGAATGTCCCAGCTATTCTTAGGCAACTCAAGTTCAGTCTTTTGTGGCTGCTCCCAAAGCGGCTTTCAGTCTCATCTGCTCCTTCTTCGCACCCCAGGGCCTCAACCCTGTGCACTGCACCCTTCAGGGTTGGGCTGGGACTCAGGGTACACAGGGCCTAGGGACATCTGGGGGGACACTGGAGTATGGAAGGGCCCGAGAGGCAGGCTGGGGTCTCAGCTCAGCTGCCCAGGCTCATGGGATCATTTTGTAAAAACGCTGGAAAATGTGACAGAAAGGACTTGGGCGGGTGTGAGGAGGCCCCTCAGTCCCGGCTGATGCAAACATTCCAGCGGCAGTGCCAAAGGTCAGGACACTTCCGTCAGGCAGGAGCGTGGCTGTCCCCCCAGGAATCTGAGGGCCAGGTGGCTGGTCCCCAACCTTCCCCAACTTGTCTCCAGAAACACAGCTGGAAACAGGAGAGGGTCCCTGCCCCCTGGGAGGCTGAGGCAGGAGGATCACAAGTTTGAGCTCAGCCTGTACAACTTAGGGACTTAGTAAGACTCTTTCAAAATAAAGAATTCAAAAGGACTGGGGATGTAGCTTAGTGTGAAGGCCTTGAGTCCAATCTCCAGTACCACAAAAGAGAGGGAGAGAAAGACAGAGAGACAGGGACAGAGACAGAGACAGCGAGAGTGAGAACACGCAGACCTCTGGCCCTCAGCTGCGTTTCCCATGGGCTGTTTCCTTCCTTCCACCCCACACCTCACACAGGCTGTCCCTACTGACTCTGTCCTCCTGGGGGCCCAGAGCCCAAGAATCCTGCCAGACTCCAGCCCCCGAGGGAGATTCCAGCCTCAGGAAGGTCCGAGCCTCACATCAGGCTCCAGGCCCACCTCTATGCATACATCCTGCCCATCGCTGTTAAAAACAGTACAAAATGTGCTGCTCCAAGAGCCCAATGGGACCCCAGACTGTGCCAAGCTCCACCAACCAAAGGGTTAATACTCCCACTCAGCTCTGGGGCTACAGCTGTTGGTTCTTCTCTGAGTCAGATGCTCAAGGTTTTGAACCCAGGAAAGCAGACCAGCCACTGACCCCAAGACACAGGGCCAGACTGAATGATGATTCAGTCTTCTTAGCCTCTGCTTAGGGAACTGTGAAGGTCCTTGACCCTGACAGTGAGTACACGGACCACCGTAAAATGCTTCTCAACAGACATGCAGCTGTGTGGTTCGAGCAATCCCTGATGCTGCCCTGCTGAGTGGCTCTGGACAGGCTGCTTCCCTTCTCTGGGCCTCATCCACCTCATCTCCAAAACAAGAGCGCCTATCCCACAGCACCGCGGTAAGCACATGTTCCCACATCGTCACAGCCCGGGGGGCCATTAACACAAACCCTGGACTACAGGAGGTAAAGTGAGGTGCAGGACAGGAAGTGACTCGATCAGGTTACTTAGCTAGAAAAGGGCAGAGATAGACCCAAACCCTTGATGCCTCTGGCAGCTGAGCTCAGCTCTAGTCTAGGATCAGCAAGTAATTTCCATAAAGGACTGGTGGTAGGTATGCGGCTTCTCTGGCCACATTTGGTTTCTGCCACATATCCTTCTCTGTGCTGTGTACCTATTCTGTTCTGTTCTGCTTACAACTCTTCTAAAAAAAAAAAAAGTAAGCCAGAGATAGTGGCCCACATGTATAATCCCAACATTCAGGAGGCTGAGACAGGAAGATTGCTGTGAGTATGAGGCCAGCCTGGGCTACATAGTGAGTTCAAGGCCAGCCCAAACTACACAGGGAGACCCTGTCTCAAAAAACAACAAACAAAAAATGCAAACTCATTCTTAGCTCACAGGCTGCATGAGACAGGCCACACATAGGTCACAGTTCTACAGTACATCCTCCAGACCCCTAGTGTTCTGCCTCCTAAACATTCAACTAATGTGAGGTGGAAAGAGACACCGACAGATCCACCAATGCACCCTGCAGGCCCACCCTGGCCCACAGGCCACCAAGTTGAAGGGCCACTTGTGCAAGTTTTCTGAGCGACAGTGCTCCCACTGCCTGCCTGGGCACCAGGGCGACAGCACAGCACCTGTATGGCCTCCTTCTATGCATCCTGGAAGGGCAAGCAGCTCAGCCAGAGAGGGAGAACCACATCCCACCCCCTGGCCACACATGTCAGCAGCCTGTGTCGCCAACAAGTGACTTTCCAGTGTCTGGTCCAGCTTAGAGGCTCAAGTAGAAAGTGAAGTTCAGGATTTCCCCTGTACCTTCCCCTCCTCTCTCCCAGTTCACACAGCAAGGACACACACAGCCCTACAAGCAAGTGAGAGACTGAGGCACCACCAGTCAAATCAAACCCCAGCAGTCAGCCCAAGGAACAGCTGTCAGACACAAGGTCGCGGGACAGAGCCAGCACAGGCTCCAGCCAACGGCGCCACTTGCAAAGGTGAAAGACCCTGGGCCGAGAGCAGCAGATGGTGGCAGAGTCCTCACTAGGCTTGGGGTCTGCCCAGCGGCTGACTCTCGAGCTCAGGATCAAGCTTTCTTAGGTCTGTATATAAGAAGCAGCTCTGCATTAGCTGGTCTGACCAAGACTGGACCGAAGCAGAGGGCAAAAGTTGAAACAGCAGGCATGTGGATGTTTGCAGTTTGCCAAACTGACACCTATGCCTCTCCATTCCCTGCTTTCCAAAAATCACCCAGATTTTGGTGAGAGGACCCATCTGACACCATTCCTGGGGCTGTGGCTGCGGGCTCCAGCGACTGGCTCAAGGTGGAACACGTAACTCAAGTCTGAGCTCAGAGTAACTAGCTCAGGAGCAGAGCACCTGACTCAGATCTCAGCCAATCAGGACACAACACTGCCCTGCTCACAGTCACTGGACCAGGGTAGAGTATGGGACCTGTCTCAGCCAATCAGAGCTGTGTTTCTTAACTCTGCAAGCCAGAGTATAGCATTTAGAGTATAGCAGTAGCTCTATCCAACTGGTAATGACTGCTTCCAAGGTAAAGCAGACTGGAAGATGATAAACGGTCCAGGCAAAGGCTCCATGTAACTGCTTCACGTCAAACCATGTGACCCAGGCCCAAAGCATTGGGAATACGATGTTCCATCGGCCACAGATGGTCACAGCCTAAGTGGATCTCAGAACTTGCATCACAACTACTAGAAGACAGGTTTGCTCCCTCCTGCTGACTTTAAACTTGAGAGGGTGTGAGGCCAGAGTGACTACAGCCATCTGCTACTGTGCTGGAAATCAGGCTGAGTGGTGGAAGGCAGAGGGAACAGGAGAGAGAGGGGCAGGGGCTTGGTTTAGATCCAGCCTGGGCCAAAGCCAAAAATGCTGCTAGACTTCTCAGCTCCCCAAACAAACACATTTCCTTTTGGCTGATGCCAGTCAGAGCCGAGTTCTCTCTACTTCTATTGTGCGCCTGGGAGCTGGGTGTGCGTCTCACCTTGAGCAGGAGCGGGTACTTGCAAATCCGCTGGATGGGAGACAGCAGGTAGCCCTCCAACGGGATGTCTGTGGTCTTCCGGCCTCCCAGAAGCATGCAGCTCTGCAAAGGGACAGAAGACCATTGTTAAAACTCAACAAGGACAGTACAGAGACGCAGCTACCCTCACACCATCACAGGAAACGCTCTCAAACACAGCTGCAGACGGCACTTGGGACATATAATCTAGCAAGCCCTAGGAGAGGCGAGAAGGTACAGGGCTTTGCAGACTGTCCTGTGCACTAAATCCTAATTCCTCTTCTGGTAAAATCTTACTGGGACAGAACCACATCCATGACACACTGTCTATCCAGACTATCAGGGCAGTGTTGAATAATTGCTACAGGGACCCCACAGTTGCAAAACCTAAAATATTTACTATCTAGCCTTTCACAGAGGAGCTGGCCAACTCCTGGCCTACTGAAACTTTCCCAGACCCACACCAGGAAACAGGAATGTGAATAGTCAAAATTGTGCTGTTTAGAACTGCAAAGACTGAGAAGCAACCTAAATAGCCATTAACCGGGGAATGGAAAAATACCTTTGTATTTTTAAGTCTGTTTGCAGCAGATTTATACCATGGCACACAAAAGAGCAGAGAAAACAGGAAAGCTAGAGCCACACATCAGGAGTAAACCCTCACAACATACTAGATCAAAAAAAGGAAAACAGAAAGTTATGTACAGTACAAGCCCATTTATATAATTTCTTTTTTCAGTACTGGGGATTGAACCCAGTGTTGTGCTAAGTTACCAGTTTGGCCTCAAACTTGTTACACTCCTGCTTCAGCCTTCCGAGTAGCTGGAGTTACAAGTATGTACCACCACGCCTGGCTATACGAATCTTTTAAAACCATGGAAAACAAAACCAGGTATTGTTCGTGGACAACATATAAACAAGCAGATAGACCTGCATGGGGCAAAGGAAGTACCAAATTCCCCCAGGGGCTACCGCTGTGGAAGGAGGGTCATGGAGTCTGGAAAAGGCGCGGAGAAGCTTCAAATGAAACTGAAGACGCTTCCTTCCTTTCCCTAGGAAACGGGTATGTGGGCTCTGTCATGTGAATGCTACACTCTGGCTTGCAGAGTGAAGAAACACAGCTCTGTGGGGAGTCAAATACAGCTATCAGAACCGCTGAGGCTGCCTCAGTTCTGGCTCACACCAATCACCTCAACTCCTTTCCCATCAGCCCCTCCTCCAGGCCAGGCGCTTTGGCCCTGGGCCTTCTCTGGCCCCTGCCCAGAATGATCTCTTCCCTCAATAATAACAAAAATCATATCACTGTCATCAATCATCCCGCAGTGTGCCCAGTCAGGGGCACCGACTCTAATTCTGACCTACAGACTAAAACTGATTATTCTCCCCATGTCACAGCTCAGACCATGGGAGTCTGGAAGGGTTCTTCTCTCACCCCCAGGTCAGCCCAGGACAAATGAGCCACAGAGGTGGAGCCCAGAGCCAGGCAGGCTGCTGAGGACCCTGGGCTTGGGATCCACTGCTTGTTCAGTTCCCAGGACTTTTCCTCCTGGGCCCTCTAGGGATCATTTGTTCCATGTGGCTGTGAATCACGCTGCAGGTACCATTCTCTCCTTTGGAGAGGGTCCAACTGGAGAGTCTCTCTGTTGGACGGCAGGAACCATGAGTTACACGTCTATGCCCCTCGCCCAGTGAGGCGACACATGCCTGTAATCCCAGCACTCGGGAGGCTGAGGCAGGAGGACCACCACAAATTCAAGGCCAACCTGGACTACATAGTGAGCTCAAGGACAGCTTGCACTGTATAGTAAGACCCTGTCTCAAAAAATAAAACAAAAAACCAAGTCTGTGGCCCAAGGTCCTTGGCTCCTAGGGCTCATAAGTGCCCAGCGTGGGCACAGGGGATGAATTAATAAACTAAAGAGTTAACAAATCAGTGATCAAGGTGGGAGTTTTTCTCTTCCACGACACCCTGGCAAACTGGAATGAATCAGGACTCTCGGGAGATGGGTTCACACCCTATCATTCATTCAAATACACACTGTGTGCTTACCTCAGGCTGGGCACAGTTCCAAGTATGGGGACCACCCTCTAAAGCCGATTCCCTACTTACATTCAAGTGGAAATAAGACCAGAGAACACTGCCTGTGGGGCACCCCGCGTGGAGCACTGAGGCTTGGGCCTCGTGTATATGGAGCACCCATGCTCACAGTCTCAGGAACGGGCATGTGGCACTGTTTCCCATCAGCCAGCAGAAACCAAGGCACGGAGACCTGGCCCAAGCCCACACACAGACTCCGCTGCCCTGCAGAGACTGAAACAGGCTCTCTCTTCCAAGAAGCAGATCCCAGCGACCCTGAGTCCCTGCTGGTGGCTCCCACCCCAGTGCGTGCCCCTGGCACAGATGGGGCATCCAGGCTGTGGCAGCCGGGAGATGCCAGGCCCCACGCTGCTCACACTCAGGCCTTTGTCCTCCGAGCCAGCACTCGTCACAAGCTGCCCTGGGTGATGTCAGCTCCAGGCAGAGAACAGGAGCTGGGGATGAGGGGGTGCCTTCCAGAAGCCCCAGGGCCTGGCGGGAGGAAGGCCAGTCTCTTTGTGCAGGATCAAGGCATCTTCATAGGACCGTCACAGCCACAGGACTGTCCCAGACACTGGCCGTGCTCCCTGACCCTCCAAATCACTAGATTGTTGTTTCACTCTGTTTTCACTTGAAGGCACAAAAACAAACACTGAGCCACCATTCATCCTGCTCCTGTTCCCCTCCGGGCCCTGGGGAAGAAGTTTTAAGAACAATCTCCTTCATCTTCCCACTTCACAGAAGAGATTCAGGTGAGGCGGCAACCCGGTGGCCTTGCCCACCTCCTGATGGCGTCCTGCCCTGGCTGTCCTGTCCTCCGGCTCCCTCCTCCCAGTGGATGTCACCCTGACCCACAGCTTTCAACGCCATCTTTATGCTCAGAGCACTCCTTTATTTCTTCAGCCTGGCCCCTTCCCAAACTCGAATCCCCCACTGCCAGCCTGACACCCCCACCAGCTGTCACCCAAGCACCTTACCCCACACACACTGAAAGCAGAACTTTTTATTTTCCCCACATACCTGGGAACTGAGGAACTGGGAACTTTACTGCCTGGGGAAAATGTCCTACCATTTTCTCACTGGGCCCCTTATCAACTCCCCTCATTCATTAGAACCCCAAAGCTGCTATCAGTGAAATCGCGTCAGCTGGGCCTTCATACTCCATGGGCCCCAATACCTGCTCCTGCCGCCTACCCAATTCTTAGCTGTCCCAGCCCCCTGCCTGGACCAGTGCAGTAGCCTGTAGTAGGCTGCATGGTGAATCCCAAAATGCCTTGCCCACCGGGCCTCAGGAGGCGCCTTATTTTCCACATATAACTAGTTAAGCTGAGGTCGCACTAGATGAGGGACCCTAAATCCGCTGCGTGGTACCCTTAGGAGAGGAAGAGAGGACATGGAGGCGAAGGTACGGGACAAGGCAGGCAGAGAGGGCAGCAACACTGTCACAGCCAGGGGACACCTGAGGCCACCCCACAGGAAGCTGAAGAGGGCGGGCAGAGCCTCCCTGCAGCCCTGAGGGACCAGAGCCCTGCCAACCCGATTTCGCGTTTCTGGCGTAAAAATCATGAGCAAGCGGGTTCCGCTGTTCAGGCCACCAGTTCAAGGTGGATCGTGGGTGGCCCTGGGAAGGACCCGAAACTCGCCTGCTCCTGGTCTCCCCCCTCACACGCCTGGGAAGTCTTTCCAAATGCCAGTCAGCTCAAGCCACTCCGGGGCTCCCCAACCCACTCGGAATCCCAGCAGCAGCACACGTCCCACTGCGCACGAAGCTCTCACGTGCTGCGTGGAGTGAAGGAGAGCCAGCCCTGAAAGCAGCCTGTCAGACTCCATCTATACAAGATTCCAGAAGAGGCAGAGCCAGCCCTGGGTCAGAAAACCAGCCCGCCTTCCCCCTGGGATGGAGCATAAGGGCGCCTTCTGGAGTGATGGAAAGTCCGTCTCTTCATCTCCGTGGTGGTCCCATGAGTGTAGCAGACGTAAGTAGTCCTCGTTCTGTGACTGCACTAGGCATGAACACTGTACTTCAATTTAAAGTTCTGTGAAGTTTTGGACCCTTCAAAGATTAACCGCTCGCACATTACTGTCCCCTTTCAATCTCTCTAACCTCATCTCTCCTCTTCCTCTCTGGTCTTCCCGCTTGGCCTTCTTGCTGCCTCTCAAATACATTCCTACCTCAGGGCCTTTGCGCTGCAGTTCCTCTGTCTGGCATGCTTTCCCTCGAGATAACCCCTGCCACCCGTTCCACTTTACCTACATCTCTGTTTAAATGTCACCTCACACAGTTTCCCCAAAGACCAATCTGAAACAGCAGTCACACCACAGCTCCCTTAACACATCCTGTCACCCTCTATTCACTTTATTTCCTTAACACCACATGACGTGTCATTTAAATCTCCTCTACTAGAATGGTCACTCCATGAGGACAGCAGCATTTCTTGCCTTGTGCACTGCTGGATCTGCAGGACTCAGAATGATGCCTACCAGATGACGGATGCTCAACGAGAAGCTGTTGAATGAATGAATGACTAAATCGCCCCATTTAATAGACAAGAAAATGGAAACCCAGAAAGCTAAAGTCCCTGGCTCATCACTCAACTGGTGCGCCTCAGAGCATGAATGGAAAGCCACACTCTGTTCCCAACGCCTTCACGTCCCTTAACAGACTCATGACAGCTCTGTCACAGGTGGCCAAAAGCTGGGAGATGCCAGCAAGGAGGGAGACAGATGGTAAGTGTGCTGGCACAGCACACATCCTCCCCCTGCCCTGCCAGGCCCCGCCCAGCTGCTGCTGGGGAACCGGCAGCTTGGCCCACCAGGAAGACTGCAGAGAGAGGAGAAGGAAGTCGGGCTCTTCCCTTCCCATGCCCCGTCTCACCTTCCTGGCAGCTTCCTGCTTCCCATGACCCAGCTGAGGCCAAAGAACAGAAAGGGTAAGGGGGACCCTGGGCAGTGGGGACCGTGGCAGAACGGTGCTGCCCAAAGAAGGCAGAAATCTGGCTGTCTCTGTCTTCACTCAGCCTCATACTAACACACCATCATCTTTACATTCTGCCCACATGGTTTTATGAACTAGGTGCACAAATGTTAGTGTGAAGGTTCAGACAGCAGGGGTAAAAAAGGCTCAGTCGATACAGGTTGGTACATTTGAGACAAAAAGCGAAACCAGTCAGCTAATGCACCTCCCTCAGATGGTCACGGGAATGGGGTTGAACAGCAGGAACTCTCCCCAGAGGGAAAATGCAGACATTCTGAATCGAAATTACAGAAATGCCGTGCTGGAGACTGGGCACTAAAGAAAAGTACAACTGGGAATTTCATTATATCGTCTAGCTGTCTGGGAACCTGCCATCACTCCTTATGCCATGTAATTTAACTGGTTTTGTGTGATGAATTCTGTATGGATTGATGAGGGAAAAAAACATTATGGACATGAAAGATGTGAGATTCTGAGGTGAAAGAGTAGGACTGTGACCAGCGATGAGCTTATTACTTCTCAGGTGTGGATCCACTTAATATTTTGGAACCACCAAAATCACCTTTGGCGAAGCCTATGAGGGCCCCCCGATGTATTCATCTTCCACAGTGATAGACTTTTTAGCTGGGCACTGCACTGACCAGAGTAAAGTCTACATTTCCCAGCCTCTCTTGCAGCTAAGTGTGGCCATGTGACTATGTTTTGGCCAATGAGATGTGAGCAGAAGAGACGCACACAGCTGCCTGCTGTGCCCTTGAAAGAAGACAGGCATGCTCTCCTTCTCACCCTTCCTGCAGCCCACCACCTGGAACTAGGACATGGTGGGTTGCCATGGAACTAGGACATGGTGGGTTGCCACTTTAGCCCTCGGTGGTGAGGGCCACACCCTAACACCTTGACCCCTGACCACCCCAGCTGTCTACAACCACAGTGTCAACATAAGGGAGAAATAAGTGTCCATCTTGTTTAATTCAATAAATAAGTTACTTGAGATGCCTGCAAAGCAAACAAAGCATATCTTAACTCATACACATAGACTGATCTGGAAGACTCAAAGTACCAAATGAGAACCTGGTTTATCCATAAGAGAAGTTCTCTGCAAACATGGCAACACCATCATGAATATCTTCTGTTGTGCCTGCCAGTATCCACTCCCAGCTAACTTTCTTGCATTGCCACAAATGCAAACCAATTTTCCTTTTAGGGATCCATGCCACCCTCAAACCCTGTGGGTATGAGTGGACTTGACTCCACCCTTCATCTCTAGAAAGTGACCAATCAGAACATTATTCAACTCCCTCAGCAATTGGTTGAGAGATTATTCTTTTGAGCTAACCTCAACCAATGAGCATCAGACTCAGGATCTGCACTGTTATTGTGGGGACAGAAAAGCTCTGTTTATCTTGAATTTGCTCCACTTGGAGAGGTGAAAGTGTGGAGATTCTGGAGGCCATGCTGCCACCACTTGAGATGATCTTGTCTCAGAATGGCACCAAGGAAGAAAAATGCAGAGCCTGGAGGCACATTCTTCATGACGTGATTTGAACACCTAGACGCCGTGCCTGAAGCCCACCAAGATCCTAAGCTTAACTAGAAAAGTGAACCAGTAACTTGTTTTATTATTGCTGTTTTGTTTAGCCAGGTTTAATTTGATTTGCCTTTGCTTATAATTAAATAATCCTAACATTATGAGTAATCTTAATAACAATGGTACTAATAATAATTACCACCACTGCTATCACTTTTATTAGCATCATTACTTTGATGCGGAATTGGCAAAGCCAACCTTAATCCAGCTCTCTGCCTGTTTTCGCAAATAAAGTTTTATTGAGACACAGGCATGCTTATTCCTATACACATTATTTTGGCAGCTAAATATTTATGGCTA
The DNA here is from genome assembly GCA_004027595.1 of Dinomys branickii. Taxonomy (NCBI): domain Eukaryota; kingdom Metazoa; phylum Chordata; class Mammalia; order Rodentia; family Dinomyidae; genus Dinomys; species Dinomys branickii. The sequence continues at coordinate 42,963 of PVLD010011851.1, forward strand.
TAGCAGCACGAGATGAACTGTTGGTCTGTACTGCTCTCAAAGTCAAAAATTTCCATTATCTGGCCCCTTAAGGAAAAGCTGGAGATGACCGCAGCTCAGGGAGGGGTGAGGCAACACAGGCCAGCTGAATTCCCAAGGACGAAGCCAAGAGGAGATTCGGGCGAAGACTCATGACTGGGGACACTCACCAACAGGAAGGCGCGCACCGTGGGGATCTTGTTGAGCTCCACCAGCAGCCTCAGGGCCTTCTCGTGGTTGCTGCAGTATTCCTCGTACACGCAGAACTTGTCCTTCTGCAAGACAAACATAGAGCTCACGGGGCGCGGCCCAGCAGGAAGGCAGGCGCGCCCTGTGCGGACAAGACACTCAGGTCCCTGGGGAGGGGCCTCAGCAGGAGGCACTTCAAGAAAAGCAGCCCTGGCTCACTTCTGGGCCCTCAGCTTCCATTTTCCCCACTTGTGCATCTGGCAGTTTACGGAACCTCTGGGGAAACGGCACAGACCAGGCCACGCTGCCTGGCTTCTGCTGCGCTCTGCATGTCCCAGCTGTGAATCTGGGCAGGTCACCTGCCCTCCCTGAGCCTGAGCGTTCCCATGAGCAAGGTGGTGTTAAAGCCATGGAGTTTTTACGGCAACGGACAGGTCTCTTGGCCTTCGTATGCCCCTGAATCCAAAGCTGGACTCTTTCCAGCCTGAAGGTCACTGGAGGGTCACCAGGTCCATACCCATCAGTCATGGTTTCTGGAACTGGATGGGAAAGAAGCCTCCTGAGCAGGAAGTTCTCAGCTGAGTGTTCCTAGTTCCAAAAGGCTTACAGACCGGCCAAAGCCCAAACAAGGATGTCCTGGGGGAGGTCGAGGGGAGGGAGGCTGCAGGCCTGGACCTGGGCTGGGGTGGGCGAGAGACCCTGAGAAGCTAAGGAAGGAAGGGGTGGGGCTGCCAAGCCAGCAGTTTGTCTTGTTCCCAAAAGAGCCCCCAGCTGGCGGCCTTCTGATGGGCAGCTGCAGGAAGGAAGAAACCAGAGAGGAGGAGGGAGATGGCTCCCAAAGTAAGGAAGCGCCCGGGATGCCCGCCCCCCAGCCTGAGCTGCAGCCACACAGAGCATGTGCGGGCATCCAGGGCCGGCCACACTCTGCTCTGGCGGACTGAAGGTAAGTGCATCCGCGCCGTGCCTTACCCGCACGTGGTCATTACTGCAGTCGACCCACTTACACAGGGACAGACCAAGGACAAGTTACTTGCCCAAGGTCTTACAGCTACAGATGTGGCAGAATCAAGATGCAAACTCTTCTTAACCCCCACGTGATGCCTGGCTCAGAGTCACAGCATGGGTCAGGGAAGCAGGAGGCAAAGGCCCAGGGTACAAAGCTTAAGTCACAAATCCCCAGACCGAGCTCTGGGGGGTACTCAGCAGAATGGTGAAGCAAATCCAGTTCCACATACCCTAAGGAGCAGGTAAGTGGGGCAAGTTACCTCCCCTCCCCATGCCTGTTTCTTCATCTATAAAATGGACATAAAACAGATTCGATACTTGGGCTGCTAGAGGATGACGTATGTGTAAAATGAGTAGGAGAGCCCCTGGCCCCAATAAGCACAAAGGATATTTCAAAATACTATGAACGTGATGGGCACCTGTGAGACATTAAGGGAAAACGCCAAAACAAATAACATCACAAAAGCACAAAGCACTGCCAGGCGTGATGGCATATGCCTGTAATCCTTGCACTACGGGAGGCTGAGGCAGGAGGATGGCAAGTGTAAGCCCAGCCTGGGCAACTTGGGGACTTAATGCAATTCTGTCTCAAAAAGGGGGAAGAGGGATCCTGGAGATGTAACTCAATGCAATAGCCCTGAGTTCAATCCCCGTGCCACAAACAAATCAAGTAACCTGAAATGATTGCACACACATACACGCACATACCACAGGACCAACAAACGTGACAGACCCTCCACATCCATCGAACCACCTGAAGTATCACTGCATACAAGCTACATGCTCCAAACATCACCCTGCATGCAAACACACACACAAATCATGACATACAACTTCCTCAGCCAACCTGTGCAGCCCACCCAGGGTTGGAATATAAAAACAAGGAGAGGCACCCCCACAAGATCCAAGCAGATCTTTTCCATTTTTGTGGGTCCCAAATAAACCTCGGTTCAGAACCATACTGGCCAAAGGAGAGACATGAAAGGACGTCAAGACCACAGGGGCCCAGCAGTCACACCAAAGACCACAGGAGAGACACACACATCTGGCTCCAGGGCCTGAGCTGCAGGGAGTGGGAGGGTCCTGGTGGGAGGGACAGGAACTGGCTGCCTGGGAGCTGTTCAACAGAGGACCCCTAACCTGGAGGGAGGGCTGGGATGAACAATGAACACAGGCAGTAACAGCGAGATGAAGAGAGCCACACAAAATCCCCCTGCAGCCAACAGCCTGGGTGTCCCCTGGGCCTACAAACCCCACCATTAGCACTGCTCTGGGATGAGACACCAAAAGCCCCCAGTACCACCCTCACCACCCCCCACTGCAGGGTCAATACCAAGCACAGGTTCTGCAGCCAGACCACCCACATACCTAGCCCGACTGCCCTGGTCCCCAGCTCTGTGACCTCTGCAAGATAAGGCCAGTTTCTGAGCCTCTGCATTCTCATCTACACATCATGGACAGTACTGGCATCCTCTTCATAAAGCTGACAAGAGCACTGGAAGGTGAATTTATATTAAGTGTCTAAAACAGTACATTGTAGAAACCGACTGGTGTTATTTCTGCATGTTAATCTTGTCATCATCATCCCCATTGTTATTATTTCAAAAATTTCATCATCCCATGGATGAACTGATCTGTGACAGGGCAGGGCATGGGATGGGTGGGTTCCACATGGCAAAAATGAGACAGGAGGGAGGGAGGTGGCTAGGAGGCCATGGATCTGGGGAAGCAGCAGGCCTGGACCACGTGACTTGTGTCTCATTCCTGTACTCTCCATCTTCCCCACGTCCCCAGACGGGACCGTGCAGTCTGCCTCTACTGAAGCCACGACTGTGGTGCCACTGGCACAGTGGTGCTCAGGAGGGATGAGGCACCATGAGTACTTGATAAATGGAAGCCAGAAAGCAGAAGGACAGAGGGAGAGGAGCCAGGACAGCCCGGCTCCATGCTCTTTCAGACTGAACCTACCTCACCCTCCCCACCACAGGGAAAGGTGTGGCCCAGCCCTAACCAATCAGCGAGCTCCCTGTCCTGCCAATAGAGGCCATGTGACCCACAGTGGGCTAGCGAGGGCCCTCACATTGAAATTTTGGGGAAGAGAGGCTCTGTCTGAAGCCCTATCTGTTGCTGAGCTGGGAGTGTCAGTGCAGAGCTGCTAAGCGCTGCCTTAGGCACACTGAGGCATGTGCCCCATACACCACCACCATCCTCCACAGCAAACAGAGCCCAGGAATGGAAAAACTCAGGTCCTGAAACACCACAGGGGCTCTCAGAAGAAGCTCTGTCTGAAGCCAGCCCATCTCTCTGAACATTGCACTTATATGCACCTCAAAAAGTCCTTTCTTTGTTTAAGCCTATCTGAGTCGGTGTTTTCATCCATTATAGTGTAAATATCTCGTTAAGGCACATTCTGAAAAGGGGAAGAAGACAAGAAACACGGGTCCAGGCTCTGCCTGTGCTGCAGCGGGGCAGAGCTGGGAAGCAAGGACAAGTCTGTCTCCTCACACACTGACCCCCACTGGTGGTCCTGCTAGCTGAACACTCTGACAGGGAGCCTGAAGCCCCACAGGGAGCCCCTGGACAGAAGGCTGCAACCAGTCAGTGACGTCTGCCTCAGATGCGTGAGACAGAGCAGCTGACAAGACGCCTCATCCCGAGATCCTACTCCGACGTGGGCTGCAATGTCAACCTCTCCTTCAGCCCCACACTGAGGCACCTCCCTGCCTCAAAAGCCAGGCAATTAGGCCACAGCCTTCCATGGAGCTGCTGCAGCGGCACCTTCAGGCCTGAGACCCTGAGTTTGCAAACACCGCTCTGACAGCGATGAGCCCGGGTGTTCCGTGTCCTCCCCAGGCCGGGTGGGGGTCTGATCATGTAGCAGGAAGAAGCGGACACATGCTCGTGCACACAGATGTGGTCAGTGGGGACCACGTGGCTGCAGGTTGCTGGGAGGGAACCTAGCGCCCCGGGGGACAGAGGGAAAGGGGGGAACTCGAGAGCTGTGGGAGGTTGGAGCTGCTATTCACAGGGCCTGGGGGGTGACAATGGCTCTGTGAGGACCACCTGCTTCATCCACTCGTTTCACAGCCACAAAGACTGAGAGCAGGGGCAGGAAGGACCTGGGACACGCAGGCACGCCCTTCGGCAGGGAGGGTCCACCCCCACCCTACGAGGTCTCCCCCACCTGTCACTGACTCATCTCCCCAGCACGGGGAGTGGGTGAAACACAGCCAGCCACCCCGCTTCTGTGTTGCAGCCCCACTGGCTTCCTGTGGCTCTCAAAACAAAACCCATCCTCCTGGCCTCTCCCCACAGCACCTCCCTCTGCCCTGTGATGCACCAGGCTTGCTCCTGGCTCAGGGCTGGTGTCCTCTCTTCTCTCAGCCTGAACACCCTCCGAAGATCCTCCCATGTCACCCCTGGGACATGCTGTCCCTGCCTGGAGATGCCACACACAACACAGGACACCCAACTGAATGCTGAGTTCAGATGCACACCTGATAACCATTTATGTATTTCCGGAACATTTTGTGAGATGTACTTAGATAAAAAGAACACATCATTGTGTGATGTTTACCTGAGATTAAAATGTACTTGCATGTCATGTTTTTATTTGCTAAGTGTAGCAGCCCTGACTTCCTGATTAAAGTGGCCTCAGACATGGTCATGCTTGAGGACATCTTCGTTTCGTTTGTCACAATCCACACAGCCAGCTGAAGTGACTTTGCCTGTTAATTACCATCCATCTCTCAGCCTGTGAGTCTCCCAGCAGCAGAGGGCAAGTCTGTCCTACTTTGTGCCGGGTCCTTTTGGCCTAATACAGTGCCTGCCGCTCAGCAGATGCTTAATGTGTACTGCAGGCTGCACAATGTCCAGCCTTCATCCCAGCTCTGACACTTACTAGCTATACACATGTGTGCTATATTTGAATCTGGCCTCAGTTTCCTCCTCTGTAAAACAGGTACAATTACAGTACCTGACATTATAGCCTGTTGTGATGTTTTAATGAATATGTGTAAAGCACTTAATACAGTACCTGGAACAAAGGGAAAGAGTTCCTCGGTGCTGGTTTGTGATCAACCCTGCAGGTAGTGGTGAGCTTTGGGGGCAAGGAGGGGAGGGCTTCTCTGTGTCAGCTGCAGCTGCACAGCTCTGCTCCCACTTACCTCCTCCCGAGCCAGTCAGATGCTGCCTGGCGGCCGTGGGAAAGCACGTCCAGTAGGCAGCAAATCTGGGAAAGAGGCTGGATGAGGAGCTCGTTCCTTTGGGGTTGTAGTGGGTGCTGTGGTGCACTGTGTAAAGCCCATCATCAAGGGCAGAGACACCCTGGGGTCTCCGGGCCTCAGCTGAGTCCCCCCCAAAAGGACCCACTGCTCGAGGCTCTCTACCTATTCCTGGGGGAGCCCGCACCCAGGCTGGGCAACTGTGCACACCTCCGGGCCTTCCACCCCAGGGTCCCTCCAAGGGGCCCCAGGGAGACAGGTGGAGCCCAGCAACATCACATCAGCTGCTCTGCGAAGCCACCTGTGTGCTGATCTCCAGCCTCCAGAGACTGAGCCCGCCGCAAGGGCTGCTGTTCAAAATCCTGAGACAGAATGACTCAGTGACATCCTCCGTGAGCACGGGGGCAGAGGGGGTGATTTTAAATTTTAAATTAAAAGTATGATTTGAAATTAAAAACACTGACTCACACGGAGAAAGCTGGTTCCTTTGTCAATTGTCACAATTAGCTCAAGGAAGGACTCAGAAGGTGTGACGTGCCAGGTTCATGGCACTCTAATGCTAGTGAAGCTTCCTCTTGAGGAACCCGAGGGCGGGCCTGGCGCTCAGACGCGAGTGGGCAAGAGTTTGGGACAGAACACAGTGACACAACTTGGAATCTATGTTCTTAGGAGGACTCTCTATTTATAGCAAGAACCATTTTCCATTTCCATTTTCTATTTCCAAAGATGATGAAAATTTCCCCTTTTTCAGTTTGTTTAAAGTTTCTAAGTGAGTCACCCATTAAAGGATTAAACAAATAATACAAGGGGTACAGAGACAGCAAAAAATGAGAAACGCAGCACGTGAATCAACCTGACCTTTGGCTTTGCCTTTAGGAAGGTCCCAAGTCCAGCTCTGCCGCTTATGTGTCCTAGGCCTTAGCCTTCCTCCGTTCCTTGGATGAGGCTCTACTTCTCATGCAGGGACAGGACAGTGCACCTGACAAAGGCCCTGCCCTCCGGCTGCGAATATTCCAGGCGATACGAAAAAATAGAGGAAAATATCTGCTAAGTCAGATGGGACAAGACCACAAAGAATACTATCTGGTGGGTGCCGGAGGGCAGGGCCCTCCTGCTTCAAACAGCCGGCTGTGAAAGGACTCACAGAGAAGGGCACTTGGAAAAGATGCTGAGGCAGAGGGAGCGCACAGGGGTCAGAAGGCGGCGCCACTCAGAGCCCTCCGTGGACAGGCTTGGCTCATCCCAGAAGAGGGGATGGGTGCGGCCAGCCTGGAAGCGAGGCCCCACGTGTGCAGCAGACAGGCCAGCGTGGGGGAGCCTTTGCAGGGGTCCCGGAGGAGAAGTAGAGAAGCCAGGGTTATGTCCCCAACAGATCACTCTGGCAGCCCCAGGAGACTCCATCTCCAAAACACACCATGGCTGTCACTGCCTTGGATACCCACAGTGTGGCTGGGCCTCACAGCAGGCACGAAGGACAGGCTGAGCAGGGATCGTGGGCAGCTCACGATATATCCCCAAGAGCCTGGCACGTGGTCCGGCAAGCCCCATCCTGGGGACCCTGCATACAGTCCCACCCCAGAGGACTAGGCGGTGCCAGAGAGCACCAGATCCCACAAACACACACCATACGACTGAGCAAACATTACCTGAGCACCTATGGTGTGCCGGCTGCTATTCTCTCACTTGGTTCTCTCAAGCACCCTAGAAGGGGGGTTCCACTACCCCTGTTTTACAGATGAGGCAACTGAGGCACAGAGTAGCCAGGGCCTGTGCCCAGAATCCCAGAGCCAGGAAGCAGCAGGGGCCAGATGCAAGGTCAGGCAGGCAGACTCTGACCTGCTGAGCCTCATGGCCCAGGCAGGAGGGGGGCTGGGTCCTCAGGACACCAGGTGGCTGCTCCACCAAGAATGAAGTCTGCCTGACCCAAACTTCCCCCAGACACTGTAGCGCTTGCAGCCAATGTGGTGGAAGCTCCATGAAGAGGGTCAGAACGGCGTGGAGGGGTGTGGGGAAGAGGCTACCCAGTGCTGGCTACCTCACTGGCCCCCACATCTACCTGCCTAGGAACTCTGCAAAAGGACAGAGGTGTGCAAGGCCCAAGGGGTCTCCGAGTGCAGGGCCCCTCACTGGGCCCCTGCCTAAGGGCTCAGGCAGAAAAGTCAGGGTCCCAGGGATAGGGGTACTGGCCAGCTGGAGAATGCACCACAAGGCTGCTGATGCACTGCAGACTATACAACCCAGGCACAGGCCGTCACCTCAAGCCCAGCCTGGTGCTACCTCCCCCCAGGTACCCACAGTGCTGCTCATGGGGCACCAGCTCAGGGCTGATCTCACCTCAAAGGCTCCACTCAGATTAACCCACTTCATCCTCATGGTGGCTTACATGGCACATGCTATCATGTCCCCATTTCACAGAGCTGAAGATTGAGGTCCGAAGAGGCCCAAGGTTCCTCAGCTGGTCAGCAGAACATGGACCAAAACTTAGCAGGCAGCTCCAAATGCACAGCCCTTTCCTCCCTGGCTTCCATTCTCTTTTTCAGAAAACTCTGAGCTTGTTTCCCACCTCTTTGTGCCACAGCCAAAGAGCCCTTCAGACCTGAGCAAATGCCCCTGCTCTGTGTCTCTCCAAGCAGGACCTCAGAGCCCCGCATTAGCACTACTCCCCGTCATGGTCTCCTGCACAGCCTATTGTGACCAAAGCTATACTGAGCATGCCCTGGTATTATCTCCCTTACACATGGTGAGTTTTACCCATTTTACAGATGAGAACACTGAGGCACAGACACATCATTATGGCTTGTGTCTAGATGTCCCCCCAAAGCTTCATGCACTCATAGGTAGGGATTTTTCAGAGGTGGCTGGATCTAGAGTACGGGATGCTGAGACTGATTCACGGTGCAGTGTTGGGATCAAGGGCACTAGGATTAAGGGTGTGAGTGTTACCTGCCCTAAGCAGCCTGGAGAAGATAAAAGTGACAGACACTGTTCACATCCCTTGTTGGCTTGCTACCTTCTGCCCACCATGAACTGCTCTCCTCTGCAAAGCCACCCTGCCCTGGAGCCAGCCCATGATGGACTGAAACCCCTACAAACTGTGAGCTAAATAAACCTTTCCTTGTCGGGTGCTTTGTCTCAGCAGTGAGGGAAAAGTAACTAAGACACACAGTCACACAGCCTGTGAGAATAACACAGCTAAGGAGCAGCTCAGCATCCTGGCCAGGAGCAGGAGCCCCTGGCTGTCATCACCTCTAAGCTGTCACTCCCTGGGAACAGGGCTACCCACGCCCAGAATCCTGGACTCTGACCATCAAGAGGCCCCCTGGAGAAGCGAGGTAGTGGTGACGATGGTTGTGACAAGCACTAACACGGACCAAGCGCTCACCATGTGCTTCCAGGCTCAGCCTCAGCACTGCTGCCACAGAGCGCGCCTTCTCTGGACCACCCAGACTCTCCAAGGGGCTGGCACGTTATACTCACAAATTTCAAGAAAACATTCCCGAGTTCATGCTGAGACTGAGGCTCCGGGTGTAGACAATATTCCAGGGCAGCCAGAAAATCCTTATGAACCTCCAGGATGTCTTCAATGTTTGAGAACAGGATCTACAAGCAAACATGAGACCAAGGACAGCGTTAGTCACAGCTTAAACCACACGTGGCTGGGGGTGTAGCTCAGGGGTCCAGGGCTTGCTAACATGAGGGGGCCCAGGTTGAGGACAACAAGAAGGAGGGGAGGAAATAATACTCAGCGCAAGTGAGTTTATAGTCAGACAGGCATCCGCAAACACTGTGGCCAGTTTACCATTCACAAAGATAACTACAGCAGAAATATGACCAACAGGATCATAGTTCTTCACTAATCAGGGTCAACCACTGATCCTCTGCTAAGAACCTTACGCTCAATCACGGCATTTAATACTCACTAACCCTCCATGACGTGGAAACTACGCTGATCCCCAATTTATCAACAAAGAACTGGGACTCAGAGAAAAAAAGTAATATTTCCAGAGCCACCCTGCTCAGCAAGCAGCAGAGAGGGAAGACTTGGTGTGCACCCTGACACCACTGTGTGTCCAACCATGGGGCTGATCAGTGACAATGAGTTCCCTGCACACCCCCATGGCCATGACAGGTATGGGAACATACGGAAAGGAAGGATGTTTCAAATGCACTACTCAAAATGTCACACAGTATATGAGATTGTCTGCTCTCTTTGATTCAATCTAAATATTTTAAATATGCAGATCATTTGATCTAGCAACTTTACATTTTATTTGCTCTCTCTCTCTCTTTTTTTTTTTTTTTTTTTGAGACAAGATCTCACTATGTAGCCCAGGCTGGCCTTGAACTCAAAACAGCCCTCCTGCCTCAGTCTCCACAGTGCTGGGATTACAGGTGTGCGCCACCACGCCCAGCTCTACGTCTTAGAATTTAACCTTTAGATCAGTCATTTCCAACTAGGGGGATTTTTGCCCCAGCAGATATGTGCAATACTTGGGAATTCTTTTGGTTGTCGCAAATTAAGAGTAAGAGAGGAGAGTGGTATGGGTGTTTCACACGGGCTGAGCACACCACGGAGGTCCCCACAGCGCCAGGGACGAGCTACGTTACAGTTCAAAATTCCACATGCTGGAATGCTATGCAGGCTGTAAAAAGAACCTGTAGGTCTATATTCACAGATACAGATTCCTGTAATGATCCTCAGTACACATTGTTAGGTGGGAGTATAAAAAAGTCAAGGTTCTGGACAGGGTTCCATTATGGGCTTATTTGTGTAAAAGAACACCAGAAAATGCCAGTCCTACTGATGCGAGGAACAGAGACTTCTTGGATGATAACTAAGCAAATGTGGAGCCTCTGGGGAGGACTAGGAGAGATTTTCTTTTTATTTGATGTGCCTTTAAACTGCATAAATCCCGGTTTCCTTTTGTTTAACAGGTACATTTGAAATTTAAATTTTGTTTTGTTTTTTTTTTTTCAGTACTGGGGATTGAACTCAGGACCCTGCGCTTGCTAGGCAAGCGCTTATTCCACTGAGCTATATCCCCAGCCCTGTTGAAATTTAAATTTTGAAGTGCTCCCATAGTTCAAAAATCAAACAGCAAACAAATACAGGGAGCAGTCTCTCACGCAGTCAGCATTTACTGAGCACCTACTATACACAAGGCTCAGTGAGAGGCCAAGTCACCGCCCCATGGAAGTGACGTTCTAGTGGAAGGAGACAGGCAATAAAGAAGTGAAATAAGAGTTTCTGAGGAGGTAAGAAACAGTGAAGAAAAGAGTGAAGCCAGCCAGGAGTCTCAGGACAGGACAAGAGGACACACCCGCAAATCTAAACAATGGTGGCTGCCAGGGACAGTCACTCCAGGAAGGTGACCTGCAAATCAAGACCTGGAAGAATGAAGTTCAACCCCAAGGGCGCTTCAGGTGCACCAGAAAGAGTGCCGAAGGGGACAGCCTAAGGATGGGCAGGCAGAGTCCAGGAGCTGGAGTCTGCTCACCGCTGCTGGTCTGAAGGAGCCAAAGTCTCTTCCTGCCTGAGCTCAAAGGGGGAATGAAGGGGCACCCAGCATGTGAAGTGGGCCCAAGACACCTGCACTGCTTGTTACGTTTCCCCCATCCCAGCCAGCTCACATGGCTGAACCTGCTTATGTTAACGCCACATATTCGAGGTGCTACCGTTACACTGACTTCAAGGAAGGGCTACAAATTTTCAAAATATCATAATTTTAAATAAGGCAATTTCAATACCTGCCAATATGTCCAAAAGAAATGAGAACTGTCCACCCAGAGAGTGTATACAAAAATGGACATAATGGCCAAAACCTAAAAGTAAGAAATATCCATCTACCAGAGAATGATAAACCATGGTCCATGCATACTATGGAATACTATAGAGCAACAAAAAAGCACAAGCTGAGGCCACACACTGCAACAAGGGCCAATTTCACACATACCCTGGTAGGCAAGGGATACTGGGCACGAAAGAGCACACTTTGACTTTTAGTTCAAAAACATCCAAAACAATCAATGGCCCCAGAAGCCCACGCTACTTTTAAAGAGGGAAACCTAGCCAGGGGGTGCAAAGAGGAGCCAGATGGGGGCAAGAAACCCTCCCTGTCTTCACTTGGGCCATGGTCTCCCAGGTATGGTCAGGTGTGACCACCACACATCCACACTTAGAATCTGTACTCCTTCCTCTATGGGAATCACCCCTCACGAAAAAGGTAATTTCTTAAAAACTATAGTAAAGTTGCAATTTAGAAGTGTAATAAAAGCCAGGCATGGTGACACAGGCCTGTAATCCCAGCATTCAGGAGGCTGAGGCAAGAGGATCATCTCAAGTTCAAGAATAGCCTGGGCTACATAATGAGTTTAAGGCCAGCCTGCACTGCACAGTGGGACCCTGTCTCAAAAAAATAAATAAATAAAAGTATAATAAAGAACTTTTAAATTATAATATAACAAATTATATTTTTAATTTTAATAAATAGTAGGTGCTCAGTAAATACTTGCTACTTGCTGAATAAATGAATGAATATATAAAGAGCTTTGACCTTATGGTGCCTGCACACACACACACACACACACACACACACCGTCCTCCAGCTATGCAATGACACCATGACATGTCTGAGCTCAACTTTCCTACACAAACAAGTGTGTCTGGAATTACCAAGGGGCAGTGAGATGAACTGGGGCATGTGTGTTCTTGACCCAGTGTGCTGTTAGCTGCTGGGCACTCGGATACCCTTTGCCCTCGGTTTTCCATCCCTCCAAGGACAAGGACCTTTGGAGGACTGAGGCTAGAAACACAGCTTCCCAGGGAGCAAAGTCACTGCGACAGCCAAGCCCAGGCTGGGGCCTTAGCCGGGCACACAGAGGGCTCATTGATGCCCTCCTCGGCATCCCCGGGGCCCCAGCCAAGAGGAGCCAAGCCCGATTACTCACCAGCCTGCCTTACACAGGGCAGGGCAGGGAGTGCAGCCGGGATACCGGGCTCCCCAGGCACGTAAGAAGGGGATTTCCACTGGCTCCACACCAAGGGGCTGGACACAGGAGGTGGGAGTGAGGGTCACCAAGCTGAGCCCAGAGAGCAGGTCCTGCGCTGGAGCAAGACCTGGGGCTGACACCCCTGCCAGCCCCCAGCTCGAGCACAGAGGAGCTGTGGAGGGTGGCTAGCGGTGATGCACCACCCCGTCCCACACATGCCCTCAAGTGTCGTCAGGGAGAGGCCTGGCACCCCCAGCAGGGACCACTGGGAAGGGCTCAGCCCAAAGGCCCCACCTTGACGTTCTCCTCCGTGAGGCCCTTCTCCACCGAGTCCGCCACGTTCTGCCGGATGCGGTGCAGGAACGCCTAGGAGAGAAGCAGGAGAGATGAGTGTCCACAGGGACAAGGGAGACACCCACCCACGGTCCCCACAGGCTGCAACCAATCTTCCCTTTTCAATTTCTCCTTTTTCTTCAGAACTTAACTTCCAAACTAAAACGTTCACATGACTCAGAAGTCAGAAACATAAAAGTGTCAAAAACATGCACAGTCTCTCTCCTACACCTGGCCTGGTCCACTGAGGTGCTCCGCATACCCATGAGAACCACAGCTGCTTTCTTCAGTTTCTGGCCAGAGAATCTTCATGCAAAACAGAGGCACATCTGTGTGCTGATACGCACGCGCACACCCCTCTTCTCGTTTTCTTTCTTTTTTTGTGATACTTAGTACTTGATGGTACTTTGTGGTACTTTGTGGTGCTATGTGGTACTTAGTGAGTCACTAAGTTGCCCAGGCAGGACTTGAACTCGCCATCCTTCTGCCTCAGTCTCCCAGAGTGCCAGAATGGCAGGTCTGTGCCACTATGCCCAGCTTCATGTTTTCCTCTTTTTATACAACAACAAAAGATAGGCAGTGTGCACAAGATGCCCTGTTCCTGCTGCGTTGGGCTCACACAGCGCAGGGCCCCGTCCTGTCCCTCCAGGAGCCACCCGCTGCCTTTGGGCAGCTGCCTGGTCCCCACCGTAGGGATGGCTCGCAGCCTCCGGCCACCTCCCGGAGAAAGCACCCCCTCCTCTGTGAGATGTGCAGTGTGGCAATAAATGGGCAGAATGGTGGTGATCATCTAGGAGCAGCCACTTGTCTCCTCCCAGTTGGCACCACATGGAAAGGCGGCAACGAAGTCTCACCTGATGTTCTGATTTGGGGGAGGGGCCCGCAGTCGGGTAGTTCGCAGTACAGTCTCCCAGTTTTAAGTGTTGATGAAAGAGCTGGGTTATCAGGGAGAAAGCGAAGAAGAGGTCAAGCGTAAGGGAGTGCAGTGTGCCGATGAGAGACGGCCACGGCCTGGCCCCATGGTGCGGGCAGGACAGGGTGGGCCGAGGGAGGAAATGAAAGACACGGGGAGCAGGCGTCACCTCAGGGAACCCGAAGCCAGTGCCCACAGCAACCTTTGCCTGGTTTGCTCCAGCGCACAGGGAGGGCCTGGCCCAGCTTGACCTGGCAACAGTAACATAAAGACCCCTGGGAAAAGAAGTCCCTGGATCCGTCATAGCCACAGGGACACATGAGCATGGACAGTCTGCCAGCCACCAGCCCTGCCAAGACTGGTTAAGCTGGCAGGAGGCCATGCGGTGAGCACATGGCCTCCCTGTCACAGAGCCGGGGTGCAGGCCAATCAGGAGTGTGTTTTGTCCCACCACGCTTGTCTAGGGAAATCTCAGCATTGTGGAGAGATGGCAAGGAGTTGGGGCCAGGCAGGTGGCAGAGAAGAGGCTGGCCCCCGTCAGATCCTTTCCTGGCACCCAGAGTGACATTCACGGTGGGCACCACAGACCCAGCTACTGCCCAGGCTCAGGCCTGCTAGGACAGGCACACTGGCACTCCACAGGGCAGGTCACAGAGCAAGCTGGGACAGAGGAAGGCAGTCTTGTCTCTGTCCACTCTCAATGCAGGCAACCATTCGCCAGCCTTGGGCTTGTTGGCAACACCCATTCCGCCTTTTACACCCCCAGCCTGGGCTCCTCCGCTGCAACAGTCTCATTTCCAGCTGCTGCCTCAACATCCCCCGGGGGTCCAAGGAACGCCCCAAACCTGACATAGCTGAATCCTAATTCCAAATCTCCACATCTCCCCTCCAAGCCCACACCACCCCGACCCTGCCCACGTGGTTAATGACACCTCTGCCTTCCAGGGCCTTCAGCCCAAATCCCCGGTCGCCCTCAACCCCTCTCCGTCCACTCATCAGCAAATGCTATCCTATGTGCCAGGCACTGCCACTGTACCTTCGGAAAGAAGGCCTCCTGTGCACCTCCTATCCATCAGCAAATTCAATCTGCTTTACCTGAAAAACTTGATCACTGCTCCTGACCTGCATGGCCACCATCCAAGCCACCACTCTCTCCTGCCTGGAACAACACAATCACCTCTTCTCTGGTTCCCCATGCCCTCCTAAAAGTTTATTCTATGCACACACAGACAAGGGGGTCCTTTTAAACAGGTAAATCAGATCCTGTTCACCCACTGCTTAAAACTCACCATGGCTTCCCAGTGTATCTAAAAAAAATCTAAATCCTTCCATGGGCCACAATGCGTCCATGAGCTCGTCCTCATTAAGCTCCTTGGTCCCACTTCCCAACTCCATCTTCCCACACGGCAGCAGCCTTTAGCCAAACCTATTCCTACCTGAAGACCCCTGCGCATGTCGTTCCTGCCCACAAAATCCACCCTTATCCGTTTTCCTTCATATCTATCAGGCCTTGGTTCAAATGTCTTCTCCTCTAAGAGGCCCTTATTCCCTTCTTGAATCATGGGCCAATTTGATAAAAGATGAGAACACTGCATTTCTGCAAATCTACACTTCCTACTCACGGATAGGCAAGATAAGGAGGCAGCTTGGCTGGGATGAAGCTGTAATTCCTAATCCAGCCAGTGCAAGTGACACAGGCTAAATAACACGTAACTCCCAACCTGCCAGATGTCAGGTACACCACATCACGTTCCCCAAAATTGAAGAATGAATTCTAAGGAACAACGGAGGTTAAGAGTAGGAAATATTTATTGAGAGAGAGAGGGGAAAATATTTATTGAGCTATTTATAGCTCCTGAGAGACGGGGGGGACCCCCAAAGTGAGTTGCCAATGAGCCGTCTTCTCAAAGGAAGTTTTATAGAGTAAAATCACGAGGTGGCTCGAAACTGCGATCAGCCAATAGGATTACAAGTACCTGTATAGCCACTTAGGTAAAATTGATCCAATGGGGGAGCAGGTCGCATAGCAAGTATACATGGAAAGAACAAAGATCTTTTTTAGGAAAACACGAATCAGGAGATCCCAGTCACCCACTTGGGTGACTGATGTCTATCCAGACTTTATCGGACCAAGTGATTCCAATTATAGTATTCTGCTTATCTCTTGGCAAGATATGAAGGCCTGATCATTCCCTCTTTATCTTGAGGCCTACCTTCAACAAATGCACCTCCAGCCACAGTTGTAGTATGTTTTCATCCTCTGCAGTGACTCCTTCAAGGGCTTAGCCCTATCTGACTGCCTATAATATTTCTACCTATCTTAGCTGTCTATAATACAGGTAGGTTGGGAAACTTGGGGATTTGAGGGAATGGTATTTATTTTTTCTTCTTGAGACAAGGTCTTGCTATGCAGTTCAGGCTGGCCTTAAGCTCATTTTGTAGCCCAGCCTGGTTTCAAACTTGCAATGATCCTTCTGCCTCAGCCTCCCAAGTGCTGAGATTATAGGCATGCTAAATTTAGTTTTAAACCACAGATTTTCTTCCTGCCTGCTGTGTGACCTCAGAAAGGTGTACCAACTTCTCTGAATCATACATTACTGTTCCCAAATATAGGGATCACAGTAACACTGGGCCTACTTTTCAAATGTAGTAGGATAAACAGGACAGACAGGCCAGGAAAGCAGGGGCCTTTCCTCTCTTGTTCACAACTCAATCCTCAGGGTCGACAGCAGTGCCTGGCACACAAAAGACACTCAGAAATCACAGGAAGTATGGAATGTACCTGGTCCAGGACCTGACACACATGGCAGGAGTCTGTTGATTTTGCTTTTGAAAGGATGGCAGGGGGAGGGGAGAGAGGCCAAGAGTTCTTCAAGGATGTTTTAGCAGGGTCTAGGACACTGACAGGAAGGTCAGTCTCTAGGGCCTGGTCCCCAGACAGGAGAGAGACAAAGGCAGCCTCACCCCACAGTGGGGAGGGCAGGAAGCAGGAGTGCCACTCCGCTGGCCTAGATGGGGCTTCCTGTCCCGGTTTCTCCACAGGAGCTTGGCCACCACTATTGTGCTGGGACAATGGGAGGCTCAGGCCACCCACAGAGGAACTGCAAACAAGCCAGCAGGATGGCACAGGGAACAGCTAGTGACCTGCTAGAATGGGCCAGCAGGGGTTCTGGGTCCAGCCCTTGAACCAAACACCCGAGGCACACACAAGACAAGACTGGCGCTTCCAGGCAGCCAGGACATTAAAAGACCATCTAGGTGACTCTTTGTTCAAAGCTTAACAGCTTCGGAAAGCTTGGGCTGATGCTGCCTTCATCTTAAAAACTGACCCTAGACCCAAAACCACCCTTAGGGTTTCTAGGGCTCCTGAGAAGCTGCAGCCAGCCACAGATGCTTGTTCCATGCCTGGACCACCACCCCACCTGCCCCAGTCTCCTCTTTGACAATGACAATGATGATGACGAAGAAGAAACACATCCAGGATACAGAAAAAGAAATCACCACCACCCACAAACTCATCACTGTTCAGGTTTGGCAAATCTTAACATGATGCCAAGTTTTCTTAAAACCACTGACAAAAGGAAATCCCTCATATCCAAGACAGGGAGGTACAGGCCAGAAGCGGGTACGCAGGGTCCTTGTGGGGGAGCTGGACACGCTATCTCCTGGTCAGAGCTGTGTTACACAGGTGACTGGGTAAGCAGGCAGCATAAGCACACACTTGAGATCAGCTCGCTTTACCCACATTACTATGTGAATATCAAACCCCAGTCTAGAAAAGGAAGAAAGGCGATACTGCCGAGCATGCGCCACCCAGCCGACGTCCACCCTGCCAGCTGCGCACCCCTGTGGACGGATCCCCATGCACGCCGCTGCCACTTTCCACGCTGCTCGCATGTACATGTTAGTACTGCCCTGCATGTTCACAAGATTGCTACAAACGACATGCTTTCAGCAACTTGTTTTTCTTGTCCAATATCACTCTCCTGAGTTTATCCGCTCAGTGTCCACACAGCCCCAGCCCAGCCTGTACCAGGTCCAGCTGCCAGTGGTGTCTCCTGGCTGGAGTTCCCTCTCCCATGTGCGGGACCGTCCTGGGCTATGACCGGCAAGAGCTGCACACAGATAGATGAGGAAAGAGTACAGGAACATTCTAGACCTCCCCATGACTGCTGAGAGCCTAATGCTCTGGCCCTGAGGACCCACTGTGATTACTGAGGTGAGGCAAGGTCTCTGCCTTGCTGGCATGCCCACTCACCTTATTCTGACAGCATTACCGTGATCCCCGGATTTGGGAAGCTCAAGTAAGATGCCATTTCCCCAAGTGTGTCTGTAGTGTGAGGCGCTGGTGACCCGCAGGGAAGGCTGCTTGATGGCACACCTGCCACGTATGGTGGTACGTAATCCTAGAATTGGGGAGGCTAGGGTTGGAGGATCACCACGCGTTCGAGGCCAGCCTGTGCTACATAATGAGCTCAAGGCCAGCCTGGACTATATAGTGAGACTCTGTCTCAGAAAAAGAAAAAAAGCCAGCTGCTTGATGGCACCCCGCCATAGCTGCCTTCTCCTGTCTCCTTTGCACCCCAAGAATGATTCCCAGGGTGACCAAGCAAACAACTTCCCCTGGTGTCAATCCCCAGATGTGCTTCCTGGGGAGCCCACACTACAACAGACCTCAAATTGTTCACTTAGTAGTTAAAATTAGTATGACGTAACCATTACCATGCTGCAAACCTTTAGGGTGCTTCTGAGGCCCTCACTGTCAGCAGTGCGACGAGGAATGGGTGCCCTGCAGCTCAAGCATCAGGGCTCCTCCATGTGTGCACCTGCCTCTCCTGGGCGCCAGGATGCAGAGTCTTCCGGCTCCTCTACACACACACCTGGGCCTCCAGAGCACAAAGGAGGAAATCGCCTGGTGCACACAGAGGTCGTCCAGGTTCACACAGATACACTCCTCTGCTATAGATTAGCAAGAGCCTGCTGTTCTCTGGGTAAAACCCCTGCCCCAGACGTTCAGCTAGCAGGGAAACCTCTCCTTCAACAGGCCTCCCCTTGGGTCCCAGTTTCAACACCACCCACTCAGCGCCAAGCCAGTACCTTTCTCAAGGGTTCTCACCATGGGCATCGTGCTCACCTGTGATCTTACACACCATTACTCTGCCTACACCAACCAGGAAAGTGCTCTTCACAGACTGACCTTGAACCTGTGATTCTCCTGCCTCAGCCTCCTGAGTAGCTGAGATTAAAAGCATATGCTTCCACACCCAGCTCCAGTGTGCTTTTTAATGACTGGTCATTTTACCTAATATCTTTGGGCTTTCATCATGTGCCAGGTGGTTCTCTAAGAAATTTGTTTTAGTTTGGTTTGGTTTGGTTTTGAGATGAGGTCTTGCTGTGTTGACCAGTCTGGCCTGGAGCTCCTGGGCTCAAGGAATCTGCCTGTCTCAGGCTCCTCTGTGCAGGGACCACAGGCATCACTACTGTGCTCATCCATTCTCTCCGCGCTTTAATCCTCAAACGGTCTCAGAAGGGGGTGCTCTCATGATGGTGCCCTTTTTACAGGGCAAAGAGCCAAGGACTCTGCAGTAAAGAGCTCGCTCAAAGCCATTCAGTTGGCGAGCAGCAGAGCCAGGCCTTAACCCAAGCAGTCTGGCCTGGCAATGGGTCCCCACGCCGTGCTCCCCCCTGGTGCATCAGCAAGTCACTGTGGACCACAGATGGCGTCAACCATCAAAACAGGTGGCAGCTGCCCTTAGGGATGCCCTGGGGAGCCGCCATCTGTCTGCATCCTGTGGCTAGGGCCCTGGAGGATAAACATCTCCCTGGAGAGAAAAAGGCAAAACAAGGTCCTGGCTTCTCTCTGAGACTCACACCAGCAACTTGATCTTCTGGGGATGCAGCCTGGTGCCCCCCGAGGACCCCTGCCTCCGCTGCGGTGACCTCACCGGGCAGATGGTGAAAAGTGAGAGGGCCAGGGACAGGCTGGGGGAATGGGGGGTGAGGGACCATGGCAGGGACAAAGAGGGAGGTGCCCTGAGGACCCCATGCCCAACACGGCCAGTGGCCAGGGGTCCAGGGAAAGCACAGGGCCAAGGAGCGAAAGAAGCCTTCTCCTCCAAGTGACAGCAAAGCAGCCAAAATGGCACAGAAGGGGGCTTGCACAGCCTGCTGTGAGGTCCCACAGAGACCAGAGTCTGGGGAGACCCCAAATGCCCAAAAACCATCTCTACTCATTCAAGTTCTTGGCCACTGTGTCCCTGCACACGGTGTGAAGATTTAACTTCTGTATGCAACATATAACTCCATCACTGGGGGCTTCATTAGATAAATGATCATCCACTTCAACAAGGGATGGTTGTGCCAAAATAGCTTGCACAAGTCCATTTAGCGACAAGGGAAAAGGCCACAGATGCATCCTGAGCTAAGAAGGAAACAAAGTTACAAATATTGTTAACCCGACACAGGAGTGCAACCAAGGAAAGACTAAAACAAGCAAAAGGAACTCGGCAAAACAAATCCCGCCTGTTTACCAAAAACATCACCTCTAGCATTACAAGTATTAGAGGCACCGCCTGCCCAGTGACACTCCGTTCAACGGCCGCGGTATCCTGACCGTGCAAAGGTAGCATAATCACTT
>PVLD010011852.1:0-63269 GCA_004027595.1 Dinomys branickii
CAGCGTCTGGGACTTTCCCACGTCTTGCCCCGGCAGCCTGGTCCGCCCTACCACATCTCCCCCGGCATCTCAGAGAAATACGCCCAGTTTAAACTTCCCAGCCGAGGTTCCGGCATTCACGCTCACCAAGTCTGTCTCGAGCTGGTGGTGTTTATTAAGGAGGTTCGCTCCCTTGCTGCTCACCCGGTCGCCATCTTCCGAGAGTCTCTGAAGTTAGTTTTGAAACCAGAAGTTTTTCTTATATTTCTTTCTGGAGGCAGCTTCCTGAATGTTTGCTACCTGGCTGATATGGTATTGCTCCCTCAGCTTGGCAGGGACTGAGTGCTGGTTTTTCTTTACAGAAAATAAAACAAAAGGATCCAATGTTACCTGACCCAAATAGCAAAAGCAAGACGGTGAAGGCAGCGGAGACTGGCAAACAGAAGACAAAGGCACGTGAAGAGGAGAAGAAGGGTGGATGTGCGTCCTCCCAGGTGCCAAAAAGGGCCAAAGTCTCTAGCTGAAATCTGGAGATCATAGGGGCGTTAAGGTAGGAACTGGGTGGAGAAAAAGTCATCTCTCCAAGGGGATGATAGTTGTGAGGTTTTTGTTTGTTTGTTGCTCTTTTTTGTCAGAATGCTGAACAAGTTTTACTGAATAGGGTCTCCTGTAAAAGATCCTGATGTTTAGTATACTTGAATCTCACAGAACTGAAGAACCTCCCTTTCAGAAAATACCCATTTTAGATATACAATTAAGAAGTCATTGGGAAGCTGAGGCAGGACGATTGCAAGTTAGAGCCCAGCCTGGGCTTTTCTTCCCCAGGGTTATTTTTGTTTTATAGAGAAGGATCCAAGCTGAGCTTCCTGTCTTTTCCACAGTGGCTGATCTTGCCCTCTTCCACACCTGTCCTTAATCTTCCTCATGGCCATCCAGTGACATCCAAGAAGTGCCTACAAGTGGGTGCGTGCAGGTTCTCCACATTCAAGAGGTTTCTACGAATTCTATATTCTAATTCTATATTCCCAGCTCAGCCTTAGGCATGTTATAAAGATATTAGCTAAATTCTTCTATTTTGTGAAGTACATAATGTCAATTCTCTGCCTCAGGTTAGAAAATGCTCCCATGTGCTATTTTAGCATGTGTATAGGATTTATTACACTTATTATTGTGGTCTCAAGATGCAACCATTTTCCTAAAAATGGCTCAACTTTATCCTTCGTTAAGGAGAGTAGCACTCCGCTGTGTATAAATACATTTTCTTATCCATTCATACATTGATGGCCATGTGGGATGCTTCCAAGATTTAGCTCTTATCAGTTGTGCTGTACAAACATAGACATGCATGGATCGCTAACTAATATGTTGTCTTTAATGCATTTGGGAAGGTGGCTAGAGGAGGAATAGCTGGGTTAAGTGGAAATTGTAGCTTTAGTTTTTTGAGGACTCACCATACTGATTTCCATAGAGCTTGTTCTAGCTTATATTCCCACCAACAGTGTAGAAAGGCTCCTTCCCTTGCAGGCTCACTTGCAATTGTCATTGTTTGACTTCTTGATGATACTGCTTCTTTCTGGAGTAAATGGTATCTTAGTGTTGTTTTAATTTGCGTTTCTCTAATGGCCAGAGATGCTGAATATTTTTTTCATGTATTTATTGGGCATTTACATGTCTTTTGAGAAAGGCTTGTTCATTTCAGGGGCCCATTTTATGATTGGGTCTTTTACTTTGGGGGTTTCTCTCTTCTTTTTTCTTTTTTTTAGCTCTTCATATATTCTACTTATTACCCTCTGTGCAGTGAGTAACTAGTGAATGCTTTTTTCTCATTCTGTAGGTTGTGTGTTTCTTCTATTGGTTGTTTCCATTGCTGTGCAGAAATTTTTTAATTCCAAATGATTCCATCAACAAAGCAAAAGTTTTGAAGAGAGCCGCATCTATGACACGTACAAATGTAAAAATTACGGCAGACTTCTGGCCAGAAACTTCCCAAGTGAGAAGACTGTGGGTCAACATGTTTAAAAATTCTGCATGACAAAAACAACTGCCAAATGAAGATTCTAATCCCCATAAAAAGTATTCAGATGTGGAAGAGAAATAAAGAAATTTCAAACAAATAAAATGGGATCGTTTATTTATAGTGCAAGTGAATTAAAAGCAAAGTTAGAAAAAGTGATTTTGACAAACGATTACAATATCAGGAAGAACCCTGTCCCTATATCAAAAAAGCACACTGAGGAATCATACAAGTAAATATAAACATTTCTTTGTTTGTTCTTATTTTTAAGTGCCCAGGAAGAAAACTGATGTTTAAAAACAAGGCCTGGTCTATGCATTCATTCAGCTGTGCAGTCCGTATGGTCTCTACTACAGCTGCTTAGATATGTATTGGTTACAACTGCCATGAACAATGAGTGAGTGTGTTTGTATTCCAATAAAACTTTATATACAGTGAAATTTTAAATTCATATCATGTTCATATTTCACACAATATTATCCTTTGGATTTTTTCTAAGTATTAAAAAATGTAAAAAACATTTTTATTTTGCTGGCTATTTGAAAACAAGCAGTATACTGTTCAAAAAGAGCAAACTTGGCCTATGAGCCACAGTTTGCCAATACCTGCAAAAATATTAGCACGATATTGTGTATTTACAGGATATTTAAAGGCAAAAGCTATGGCAGCAATAGCATCAAATATGAAAATGAAGAATCAGAACTATACTTTTGTAAGGTCCTTATTCAACACGTGATGCAGCATATTACTCCAAAGTGGATTCTGTATAAATAAAGATGTATGTTGTGATCCTTTCATCAATGATTAAAAAATATTTTTTGAAAGAAATACAGGTAGTAAGATGGCTTTTTGATTTTAGAGAAAGGCTAGGTATATAGAGCAACAGAAGATAAAATATCTCTACATACACCAGCTGTTTATTTTTCTATAAAAATACAAACAAAGCTATGCAGAAGGAATATGTTATTTTACAAGTAGCAGAGGAATAATTTGATATTCATGTTTAAAAATAATGAACCTTATTTACACTTCATTCTCAGTACAAAATTAACTCACAAAAAGATCTTTGGCTAAATGTAAAAACCTAAAACTAAACAACAACAACAACAACAAAAGTACTTCCAGAGAAAACAATACAACATACCTGGGATCCTGATTTAGGCCGAGATTTATTATATATGACCCCCAAAGCGCAGTCTACATAAAGTATATTTTAGTAATTTGAACTTTATAAAAATGCAAAAGCATTCTTCAAAACCTACCAGAAGAGGATTGAAAGTCAAGGCATACGTTTAAGCTGAGTATTTGTTAATGAGATGGCTGCTAAGGACCTTATAGATCTAGAATTTGTGAAGAACTCTCACAATTCGATAGTGTGAGATAAACCAATACTTTTTTTAATGTGGGCAAGTCATAATAAATGGATGGCAGAGCAGCACATGAAAAGGTACTGAACATAATTTATCTTTAGAGGCATGCAAATGAGATATCAGTAGACACTTATTGGAATTGTTAAATTTTCATTTTAAATTAGATTGATTATGCAAGCACAGAGAAGCATAGGCAGCAACTAAAGCTGTTATACAATTCTGGGTCATAGGAATGTGAAATGGTACAAATGTTCTGCAAAAGGGAGAAAAAGTTTCTATGCCTCTACGAGGCTAAATTCTAAGAAGAGGAACTGAAACTCTTATTGCTGTAGGAAATGAAAAAAGTTACAGTCCCCCATCATTCAACAGTTTCTTATAAAGTTAAATATACAATTATCCTATGACCCGGGAATCTCACTCTAAGTTTCTAATATACTTGAAATGATAGTGTAAGTTCACATCAAGAGCTGTATTTGGATATTGATGGATATTTTATTTGTAATTCTATAAAGCTTTACACAAACTACTGACCTTTACTTGGGAAGTGATTCACTTTGGTGTAGCCATACAACTGAGTTTTACTCAACAATTAAAAGGAATACACTACAGAAAACACAAACGTATGGATAAATATGTAGGCTAGATTATTCCATACCCTGATTTATGCGGTGGTAACATGACTGCACACCTTCGTAAAATCTCACAAAAGCTGCCATTAATTTTAATGAATTTCATTGTGTACATTTTATGCCGTAATAAACACAGAATATATTCAAGTTGGAACACAAAATTGTGGTATTTTTAATATTTTATTTTATTTAGAAAAGTTTCTCTGAAATAATTACCCTTTGCTCACAATAGATACAAAGGAAACTTTTAAAAAAGACCCATAAACACTAATTCAAGGAGTTGAAAA
Source organism: Dinomys branickii (assembly GCA_004027595.1). NCBI lineage: Eukaryota > Metazoa > Chordata > Mammalia > Rodentia > Dinomyidae > Dinomys > Dinomys branickii. The sequence continues at coordinate 4,280 of PVLD010011852.1, forward strand.
CTGCATGTTTCTTACCCATGAAGTTAATAATTTCCATTGTGGGTGAATGTGGAGCTGATGCACTTACTAAAACAATGCCCACAAATGCTAGTGAGACATCTCTATGACCTTACATTTGTGTTTATATTCTTTGACCAAGAAATTATATTTTTAGGAATTTAACCTTGGTACATTGGCTTGTGAGCATTGATCAAGTAACCTCTTTTTTTGCCATGCCAGATACAGAATCCAGGACCTTACTCATGCCAGGCAAAGGTTCTGCCACTGAGTGATGGTGACTCCAGCTCCTGAGCTTTGTTTCTTAAGCTATTTCTAATTTTGAAATATTTAGAAATAATGTAACACAAATAAAGGGGTCTATATTAAAACAATAGTTTAATAAATCCTAAGTTTTTCATTAAAATAGTTCAGAGTTATAAGCCAGGGTTACATGTTCTGATAAAGGTTTCTAAGACACTATTAAATAAGAAAAGTAAATTATAAAAAGTAATTACTATGACTGTCAATTGTTTATAGAGGGTAGTTGATTGTTAGTGCTTAATCTAATAACAGAACTAACATATCAGATATGTCTGGGCAGTTAGTATTATGGTAGTTCTGTTATTATCCTTATTTTAACAATAGAAGAATCTGATTCAAGCAGTTGTGTGTGCCTTCTCTAATTAATGTCACATTGTGATATTCCAGAGATCTCCACAGAGATTTCCCTGCCTCTTTTATACCTCAAAACCACGTTACAAACAGCTCTGGCCAATTACCATCTCTGTGAAGTGTCCTGACTTTCTCTTTGCTTCAACATTTCAAATCCAGCGGCAGCCCTCGCTTCTCAATTACGTTATATTTATACCAAGGAGGAGCTCAGGTATGGCTTATAGGACAAGAATACAAAATAGATGGAGGTTGTGGAATTGGAGGGTGACGCTATTTAAGAGGAAACAAAATCAAAAAGGAAAATTTTTTTGGAGAACAGTGTCATTTCTTGCTTATACCATTTAGACAAATGCTGACCTTACAAGTTCAAAGGACAATCAGCATGACAGGGAAAGCAAAAACACCGGGCAAATCACTTCAGTGACTCATCCTCTACCTCAGTCAGCATCATTTGAATTCTCAAGAACGTTAAATGTCGGAATTTACCTGAAGTTATATGAAGTACTCGTTTACCTCATAATACAAACACCAAGTCAAATTTTAAGTTGAAGAACTATTGCAGCCTGAAATTTCACGATGAGGTCTGTTCCTAGTTAGCCAGTTAATGCTGTGACTTTGATCATTGCATTTAATCTCTGCCATTTAGTTTTTTCAATCTAGTTGAGGAAACTGGATCTCATCACTTCTATATTTCCTTCAGAATGTACTCCCAAAATAAGCAAAATAATCTTTAAAAAGAAACATTATTATGTAATGTATTACATGTTTTGTAATATATTTATATATACAGTTAAGTATGTATATAACTATGCATGCATGCATAAGTAAATCTATACATGTTATTAGAATATATCAGACAAGAAGATAAAAAAATGTCTAGCTAGCCTTGTTAGCCTTTACTATAATAAATGACATAACATTAGAAAGGAGGTAGTACATTGTTATTCCTCACATCTTTGACCCTAGAACATAACAATAGAACATTAGTGCTTTTTTTCTTGGATAAGTTGAGCTTAATACCCTTGGTCCTTTACTGTATTGAATTTCTGTGGTTAACCCATGAGACTGCTTCAAAGCTCAGGAACATCTGAGGATACCTGAGGATGTCACCCCACTTGTCTCGCGCAGGCATACAGTGTGATGAAGTTATGTAACCATGAGTTCTACAGGTAATCATGCATGCACTGGTTACAGCACTAAGGGAGAATGTAAATATGTGATAACAACCAGTATAAGCATTATATAATAAAGATGCAGGTGGCTCTTGCGATCTTGGGCTCTTTTGCTCTGCTCTGCGCCGTGCTGCCTGCTGCTGTAGCTGATGTCTTGCACATATTTGTTCTTTAACTTGGGGCCATCACCCACAAAAATCTCCCCAAGGTCCCCTGAATAGGCTGACAACTTCTTTCTATTCCTCAAAATTTTTTCCTCAGCTTCACATTCTTCCTTCTAGACCATATACCTCAAACAGTGATAGCCTAGATTCTAAATCAAGATGTAACTCACCATCTATGTATCATTAAGAAAATGATTTTACCTTTATGTTGCTTTTTCCACCCAATTATGGAGTAAAAAGGAAGACAACTACCAAACTTTTAGAACTAATGTGAAGACTGAGTGACATAAATGCAAAACACCAGATAAGAAATAAGTAATCATACATAAATAAGAAAATATAACATAAATTTTAATTCTACAGATCTGCCTCTGTTGCTGAAAATTAACTCTAGTCTTGGCCTCAAGTAAATGTACCTGGGATAGAGTCCTGATGGATTCAAACATGTGGAATGTAAGGAAAATCCTTTTTTTTTTTTTGCAGCACTGGGGTTTGAACTCAGGACCTTGCACTTGCCAGGCAAGTGCTTATGCCACTGAGCTATGTCCCCGGCCTTAAAAATGTAGCATGTGAGAACCAGGAATAGAAGTGGGAGAGCTCCTGAGGAGACACTGGTGTTTGAGTAAACGAGTGGAATCAGATATTTGACAGCAGACAGGGCCAGAATTTCTCCTGACACACTGGTGCATCCATACAAATCATCAGAATGCACACACTGGGCAGACACAGTAGCCTTTATGTCCCCTATAGGAGAAAAGTTCTGAAACAATATTTTTATCCTGACCTTATTAACCCTCCCAAGACACAGGTCCCGGCAATTAAAGCTCAGACTGGATTTCAGCCCCACCTGCCCCTTAGCCTGGTTTTTCTAAACAGCACAGTTTTCTCATGCGTCACCAGGCCTAGTCCTGAAAGATCACACCCAAAGTATAAATTACAATATTGCTTTTATTCTGGATGTCCCACCTTGATTTATAGGCCATAGACTATTTGCTTAAAAGCAAATGAGAGAGAGCGAGCGTAAAGAGACTCCCAGGGAAGCACTGCTTTAGAAATGGATGTTTATTTTTTTCAAATTCTGAAAGTGATAGATTCAAATACGGAATTCATAAAATACAAAAAAAACTTAAGGAATAAGGTCAAAAGCATTTCTAAAATTCTATTCTTACAGCTGTTTTTTTGCTTATTTTCCTGCTGTTTGTTTTTGGTCATATTTTCTGTTGTTTGTCTTTTGTTTATTTGTTTTTGGTGGTGGTACTGGGGAATGAACCCAGGATCTTTGTGTTGACACTTTAAAACAAGTGTTTTTTTTTTTTGACAGGATCTTGCTAAGTCTCTAAAGTTCCCAGTCTGGGTTTGAAATTTTGATCCTTCTGCTTCAGCTTCCCAAAGTGCTGATATTTTAGGCATGTATCACCATGACCAGCTCACAGCTGGGGTTTCTATGTCCTTTTTTCTTAAACTTGGATCTTATATATTTTCCTCCTAAATTTGGATCTTATCTACATCAACATCATTGTCAGTGGCATTCACGTTTTTAGGACTCCAGTCTTCCCACACTTGAATCAGAATTGAGTGGTTGTGTCCTGCTTTTTCTGGCTTTGATGACCTTAAAGAAGAGAGTGATAAAGATAGATCAGTTAGTTGGGGTGCAGTTTTCACAGATTGTTCATTTTTTCAAAATCTGGGGCTGTGAAAATGTTTTACAAAATAATGTGGAGCCTCACATTGTAGAACTACGGGCCACATCTCCTTTCTTGCCCTTCTCCCGTTGTATCCATTCATGAATGCCCATCCTCGGAGTCACACCCCACCCCTTGCTTGGGACCAGGAAATGTGCTGATCACTCCTATGCAGCAGGGGCACAGGTGGAGGAGCAGGACAGAGAAAAGGAGGAGAGGGGCTGGTGTGGGCAAAATGCGAGATCTGGATGGAGGACCCTCACTGGGCACGAGAGCGAGCAGAGGGTGCAAAGCGCTTCCTGCGGTATGTGCTGAGGGAGAGTTTGGAGGATGGTACTGGGTGTAAAACTAGAATTAGAGAAACCTAGGTGCAGATGCACTTGTGGGTGCCTGAATTGGTTAGCGGCTATATTTGGTCTGTGTTTGATTTGCTGTCCAACCTTAGCTATTTTTAGGGTTTTCTGAATCCACATGAATGTTTACGTTAGTATGACATAGACTGTGGGCTTTGTCATGTAGTAGTTCACCAAAGACAGGTGCCCTTGTATACTGATTTTCTTAGAGCATCCTTGCTAACTTACACTTGTTATGAGCTCTGTTGAATAACCTCTGTGGCAGAAAATATTTTCCCTATTTTATAGGTACTGACCCTGTGATCCTTGTTATTCAAATCTTTAGTTAATTAGAAAAAATGGAGTACAATATAAACAAGTCTTTCTGAATTAAACCCAACTTCTCATTAAATTATCTTTCTGCTTTGATGAATAATCATTATTTAGTTTAAGGTAAACTAAACTAAATAGCTAAAAACTAAATTTAATAACTTAAACTAAGCTAAATCTAGCTTTGAATATCTCTGAAATTTTCTTCACTATGATTTAAATACCTTTAATAAAAAAGATGGAAAGAAAGTTAGTTTACTTACAAGAAAAAGCAAAGTTAATTTTTTCATTAGTTTGAAATGTGTGTAATGGCAACAGTCTAGTTTTCTAAAGCACAGTATGAAATATGTAAGTTTCCACTTGGAAGAATGATGTTTCCATAAAATGCTTACCCTGAGGTGACTGTGACGTACAGATCTCAGTTGCCGGCTGTTCACACTTGAGGCCAACTCAAAACAAGTGAGGCTGAGTTTATCCCCTTCTTCACAGTAAATAGTGGTCAGTCGTCCATGTACCAGTACTTCCATCTTTCCTGTATTATCTTGTATGTCATAAAAAATGCATTCTCCCCTCACCATTTTCTGCAAAAGAATATTAACATATATCTGCTGAGAAATATGTCATACATTTTCACTGCCATGAGAATACATGGTGTTGTGGAAATGCTGATTTCGAACAAAGTAAACAAATTTGTAAACTCAAGATTAGAGATACCAAATTGGGTAAGATATTTTGGTGCGAAAATCATCTCTTGAAGCCTTCCTGAAACTCTCCTTAATTAAAGTCTTTATCTGTGCAACTTTTCTAGAAGAATTATCTCACTAATTTGTATGGCTTCCACATCAACATAACTGAGATTTCTTAAGGAATCTAGAAAGAAATCTGATTAGTTTGAAGGTTTTATTGCTATCTCCACAAGAATGACAAAGGAAGATCATTTGTGGCTCACTGGGGACTGAGAAGGACTAGTACACATTTTCATTAAGTGCATTACTCTATCTCAATTGTAATTTCTGCTTTTTCTCCACTTATTCAGTCTTCTTGAATCTGTTCAAATATTAAATGTAGATCATATGTCATTGTTTTGGTTTGTATCTCAAGTACTTTACTAATTTAAATAGAATATATAGAAACTAATACAGGTAAAAGTTTTTTAAAACCCTCAAAGACAATATAATTGTGTGTGAAAGAATACTTTGAATAAACAGTTAAGATACTATTTACAGAGAGTACTGAAATACGCACCCTAAATCTGACTTTTCCAAACTTCATTGCAACTTATGGCCCCAGTGATGGCAAATCGTTTTGAAACTGCCCAAGCTGGACCCCAAACGCATTCATTTATCACCAATTGTTAAAACTGGAATTAAACCAGAGTGCTGGGCTGTTAAGGTGATGCTGAGGCAACTTGGGTTACGTGCTGACCGAGAGGGGTCTGAGTGTGCCCCGTGTGGGATGTTCCCCATAGGTGTGACACCACAGCTCTAGTCTTACCCACTTTTATGTTTTTCTCATTATTTGGTGCAGAAACCAGTTGCTCAACAATTTTCTGTTGAAGAGTCATGAGTGGGAAGAAATGAGAGCAACTTAGAGTACAGATGACCAGAATCCAGGCTTCCTGTTGGACACAGTTGTTTGCAAGCACAGAGTAATAATTTCATTTCTTATTGTGGCCATTACAACCAGAGCCCGGTTTAGGGAGGCAATTCTTTACACACAATTTAGTTGTCACAGATACAGAATGGGCCACACATCATCCCCTACCAGGTTGACTATGAACTGATCAACATAGTTGATGACATACTAAGGGTTCTTGGTAAATCTCATTCTTAAATTTGCATGGTGATACCTAGAGAAGAGGGACTATCCCACTGTCTGAAGCAGGAGAATTCCACTCACCTGTCCCTGGAGTTACTTTCCTCTGCTCAGTAAATTAGCCAAAGTATGGTTGGCAGGTTACCACTTTAAAATCTGGAATTGCAGAAGAAATTTTACAAATTAATGCACTGACTTACCTTAGATACTGTAAATATCCCATTCACGTATTTTCCGTCAGCTTGTAACTGAAGCTGTCTGATTTTAGGGGTTGCATTTGCATTCTTAATCAGAATAGGTGAGACATTGATCTTTCGGTCAGCACTCACACTAGTCACAGTTGAGGATGTGTATATCTCCAGGAAGCCATCTCGACCAATATAATTGGATATGGCAATGACACTTCTGGGAGTGAACTTGTCCTTACATGTGAGGTCAAAAACTTTCACTCGGAAGAATTTGTTCTCTGTAGCCACTGTCGCATGAATCATCGTGTGTTCCTTTGTTGTAACGTTATACGTAAATGGTTCTGTTACTTTTAGCACCATCACTTCTTTGGGGCCCTTCTGGTAACCACATTCTTCAGCAGGTTCGCTGGGTACACTCTGCGGTCTTGGCTTCTAAGTGGAAAGTACACAATAAAGCACAAGCACAATTAAGGCACTAAACAGTCACTGTCTAGTGAGAGCCACCTCAGGCTCAATGTCTACGCTCAAAGGGCACCTTATTTAGGGGACTTGGGGACAACAATATCTGCTGTGGTGTTACTTAGCTAATAGAAGAAATGAAAAAATATTTGATAATAATATCAGCTCGTTCTAATCATCAACAGGGGCATGGTAGAAGATTTAAATCACAAGCCCCTTTCCAACAAATTGGTGCCATTTTGTATAAGGATGAGTATGGCAGCTAGTGGAAGAACCTTAAGAACTTTCCCAGTGTGAGAAGATCCAGGCTAGAAGCTCTTCAGCTTGAATAATAGCTGGCATTGAGGAGAATCGTGGACATAGAAGTTAGGCATGAAGGGACTTTGCTTTGAAAACCTGTCTTTGCAGAGCTCTGCACCATTTCAGAGTTTCAGGTAAGCATTTTGAGTTGGATGAACATCTAATGATCAGGAACAGGAAGTGCACAGGCAACCATGGCAGGCCTGGGGACCTATGAGTGGAAGCAGGCAAGCTGCATCCGTAGACCAGCAATGCTCGATGTGATTCCAACCTGAAAAATTACATGGAGCATGCCCTGTGAGTCAGCGGGCTTAACTCTGACTTTTCCTCCACGTGATCAAATGCTTCCAACCATCACGAAAGTTCATTCCTTACATAATTTAAGCAGTAACAGAGAAACTCAAGATAGTGACGTCAACATCCTCAGAAAAAGTGCACCAGACATAGAGAAGTGATAACTCTAAGTGTTGATGATAAAAGAGAACCCAAGGTACATATATTTTTATTATGTTCCTTTGAAGAATAGGGGATACTTGAAATCATCTGTCAAATAATAGTTATCTTTATAATGTATTGAATAATCATGTAATTTTCACATGCAATGAAATAATTTTAATCTCTTGATTGGATGAAGGCAGTTCAAGATATTTTAATTGATTTTAATAGCTTTGGTTATAGAGAAATACATGTAATGTTTTTAATATGGAAGAGAGTGATACTATTTGGATATATATAATGAAGAGAACATAAAAAAAGAATCAATGCTAAATTATGGCATTTGATAGGAGAGAGCCAGATAGTTACATTTAGTTAATAATTTTGTCTATCTAGTTATCTTAAATTTTCTAAATGTGTTTTGTGTAACAAATGATCAAAAGGAAATAATTGGTGATAAATTCTGGATGGCTCTCTAATTTTATACACTATTTTACCCTAAGATATCACTTTCATGGTATATTGAAAAAAATTCAAGCTAACATTTAAAAGTAAACTTAAAGAAATAAATGTCTAATAATATACTTTATGAAGTAGAGATCGTTAGGTACTCAGGATTATAAATGAACTGTAATATAGTAGGGCATAATAAGAGTTAAAATTCAAATTTAGAGTTGTCTCTGAAAATGATTCAATTAGGTAAAGCATCAGATATCATAACTGATTATTGAGAGGATCTTCTAAAGTTCATGTGAATCCCTGGCAATGTATAGTGGGAACAGAATATTTACCATGTGTAAGTGCTTGCTGGATGTTGTTTCTGGAAGCATCTGTGGAATCTGGAGATTGCTGGATGATGCTGGAGATACTTGAGGAGTCTGGACACTGCTGGATTGTGGTAGAAGAACCTGAGGAGTCTTCAGACTGCTAGATGGTGTTTTTGGAGGCATTTGAGGAGTCTGCCGACTGCTAGGTGGTGTTTCTGGAGGCATCTGAGGAGTCTGCAGACTGCTAGGTGGTGTTTTTGGAGGCATCTGAGGAGTCTGCAGACTGCTGAATGGTGTTTTCGGAGGTCTCTGAAGAGTCTGCAGACTTCTGGATGGTGGTAAAGGCATCTGCAGAGTCTGAAGGCTTCTGGATGGTAGTAGAGGGATTTGCGGAGTCTGCAGACTGCTGGATGATGCTAGAGGTCTCTGAGGAGTCTTCAGACTGCTGGATGGTGTTTTGGGAGGCCTCTGAGGAGTTTGGACTCTGCTGGATGGTGTTTTTGGAGGTGCCTGAGGAGTCTGCAGACTGCTGGAAGCATCTAGAGGCATCTGTGAAATCTGGGGACTGCTGGATGGTGTTGTTGGACACAACCAAACAATCTGGACAGTACTGGGTGGTGTTGCAACCATCCCAGGAGTCTGGAGACTGCAAGATTGTTTTACTGGAGGTATCTGGGACATGTTTTGACTTCTGGAGGATATTGATGTAGGCATCTGAGAAGTCTGAGAACTACTAGATAGCGTTGCTGGGGGGATCTGGGGAGTCTGCTGATCGCTGAATGATGTTGCTGGAGGTATCTGAGAATTCTGGGGAGTTCTGGATGATGTCTGTGGAGTCTGCTGAATGGTGGATAGTGTTGCTGGAGGCATCTGAGGAGACTGCTGACTGTTGGGTGGTGTTTGTGGCATCTGAGGACTGTGGAGACTGCTGAGTGATGTGACTGTAGGCTTCAGAAGTGTTTGAGGACAGCTCGCAGTTGGAATTATGCTAGTTGTGGGCCGTTCAGTCTCTAATATCTTAATGGAGTCATCTGTTTTGCTCATTGTGTTTTTCTTTTTCTGAAGGAAAATAAGGTTTTTTTTTTTTGTTGTCTTAGAAAATCACTTGAATACACCTTTCCTTTTTTAATGAAGAGCTTCACTCTGCCAATTTCCTCCTGAGTGGCAGGAGGAATAGCATGTATTGAGGTACCTCCATCACCTGGCCTCCTCCTATCTCAATCAGGATTTCCATTTCTAATCACTAAAAATTTAATTGATTGAAATTTCATTGGCCTGCAATGAAATGCTGGTTCTCAGTTTCCATCAGTTGGCCATGATCATTTGATCACATGCAATTCTTGGGGTTATTATGTAAGAAGCATGACATATAGCAAAGATAGTTCACGCTTGTGGGCACTTCTTCATTCAGTCCTACTAAGATGGCCCTACTCTGTGCTGTTTGATTCAGAGGGAATCTTGGGCTCCATCGTTTCTGGTCCTTTAAGCATAAACTGAACAGAAAAAGTCCCTCAAATCCATAGTTCTTCCCGTCTTTCCATGATGTGGCTCAAGCAACCAGAAACTTTCAGTGTTTGGGAGGCTTCACAAGAGTTTAAAATCCTACTTAAAGCATTACCTGTAACTACATTCTCCAAGTGACACTAGGGAGTATCTCTGGAATCATATACTTTGACTGCCTTCAACTACACTGTTGAAGTCCACTAAATTTCATGACAGTTAGCCAGCTTGCCTCAGCATTTCCCAGTTCCAGCAGTCACTAGTCTTGCTTTTTAAAGTGTCAACTATTGAAATACCTCCCCTGGAATTCCCCAACCACTCCAAACTATCAAAGTATAGCTCTGTCTATTTGAAACCACTTAAAAATGAATTGCATAGATTTTAGCATTGTTCATCTACCTTGGATTCAATCTATTGCATTGAAGAAGCTTTAAAGCTCACTATACCTAGACTTTTAAGTTCTGGGTCTAATATCTACTACTTGTATGATTTTGTGAAACATTTTTACCTCTATGCTCTCTGGTTTCTCATATGTGGAATGGGCCATCATTAACATTTTCATGTGATTTTATATAGAATGAGTATATACACACACACATATATACAAAAAGAATGAGCGAGAGAGAGAGATGGAGAGAGAGAGGGAGAGAGAGAGACAGAGGATATAGCTTTTTAGGGTTCAGAACTAAGTAAATGCTCAACAAACAGAAATATTTTATTACCATTATTTTTCTAAGCTCTGTTATGGATTTTTATATCTAATCTGATGAAAATTTATTTCCTATTTTATGATTCTTTTGATAGAAATCTTATATGGAGGTGACAAGGGAAACACAGAAAGAAGCCTTTCTAATTGTGCCATGTGTAGTAATGAAATTTCACCATCAAGATTATTTTGAGCTACATTTTTGAAAAACAAGTTATATTTTACCCCGTCATCATCATAGCAGGGCTCCAACGCTAAAATTATGTTTGCTTGGATATGAATAAAGCGTTAGTAGTTCTTTTTCCCTGAGTAAACCCTCTGCTGTCTCATCTTATTTAGGAATCTCATTTTCCCCTGTGCTGTTTGATTTAGTCTATTCGTGACTTTGAACCTGAAAAGGAACAGGGACCTAAATCACGGAGAATATGCTCGGCAGAAATTGTGGTAAATTAAATCGACATAGTCCTGCCTACATAGTGAGCCACAATCAGAATTGCCAGAAACATTCTTTGCAGGCTCGTGTGAAGTTGGCTGAACCCCAAAGATGGTATATATAGGTGTTTAGGGTTGAGAAGGCAGATAAGCCCCACCGTAGGGTTCTGTGGTCCAAGGAGATTTCAGAGCATCAGAATGATTTCTCTAGAAATAGAAAAGATCATGTTGCTTGTTTAGAGAAGCAAAATCATAGGAAATATTACTTATAATTATGGAATAGAAGCAGTACTCATAAGTGTGCATGGATAAAGTAGAGCTGCCTTGAGATGTACATGTACAGTATGTCACTGTCACAGCAGAGAGACAGTGTCCTGACACTGCAATGACAAGACAGGGGCTTTATCCAAAGCCACTAATCCCAAAATGGCAACAGACATAGATCAGTAGCTCTGCTTCCAAATAACCAGGAGAAATTATAGGGAAGAAATGGCTTATTGGAATGAATAACAGAAACAGTTTCTAAAAATTTTAAAATGAGAAAATGTGAATTCAGGAAGCCTGACCTCAATTTTTTGAAATAATGTTGGGGTGGGCAGCTTGGAGCCTGGGGAGGAAGCCACATTGGAGAATATTGATTTAAAGGTTACTTTCTCCTATACCTGAATTACTTTAGCGGAAATCTTTCCTACCTGTTCAGATATAGTCTTCATGGCTCCTGGTTGTAGGAAAACATACATCATATCAGAGTAGAAATAAAAGCAAACTGGAATAGGAGTTGACACACACAAGTGTGGGCTCACTTTCCATCCGTATCTTGTCCTGCCCTGGGACAGGGAACATTTGTTATGGTAATAAAGGGATCCTTTTTTAGGGAAGAAAGATACAGATGCATTGTAGTTGTCATAAGCTCTGCAAAAGCATAGTAAAGGGATCTGTAGAGGCCGACAGTGGGAAGATCTGTTTTATTCTGACAGGAAGGTATCAGGAGGAACTAGTACAGTATCCAGATGGGAGAATTTGATATCTAACAAAGGAAATGTAGAGACACCTATGTGGTTGGAACCATGAGTGTACAGATTAAACCCTGATATCTGTAAGAGAGCAAAAAGGAAAGAATTTAAAAGAAACTGCAAGTCAGAAGATGAATGTCTTTTTTTAACCCATTCATCCTTTCTGGTTACCTCACCACAGGCTGTACTCCTGGACCAACACAGGACACTAATTCTCTTGAGGTCAGGAGTTATTTCATGAACATGTATCTTTTAAATAACAATAGCTTAGGAACTTCTGACAAATAAATGAACAATTTGATTAAAGAAATAAATTGCACCATAGCAGAAAATTAGATAAGAAACTCTGTTAAGATCTCTGGTGATCTTTGAAATTGTGCTATAGGGAAGCAAAGTGAATGGGAATAGGAAGCTGTTGTCTTGAAGTAGCTGCCTGATGGGGCTGGTAAAGGCCCCCCAAGAATCTGAGGACAGCTTTCAGTGAGCATGTGCTGGATGCTTAGGTTTCTAGAACTTATGGGATCTTGTGAGAATTTCCACCTCATGAAGTGATCAGATTTGATAATTACTTCTTGTCTTTTCTAAAGCAAAATTCATTTCATCTTTTTCCTTACTTAATGTTTTTTAATATCAGATGCATTATATGATTTGTCTCTGTCTGCTTCTGTTTTTTTCTGTCTCTGTCTCTGTTTCTGTCTCTGTCTGCCTGTTTGTCTGTATCTCTCCCTCTGTCTATGTCTCTGTCCTGGACACACGTACATACTCCACAAGGTCTTTTCTCTACCAGTTTTCAAACAATTTCACATATTGTTAAACCCCATACCCAATACCACTACAGCTATAGTCTTATTACGTACTATAAAATTCATTCTGCAAAAGTTGGAGACTCAGATATTTGAAATTATTTTGGTTTGTTATAGACCCTAGATCTACTTCTGTTGTAAATGGGCCTATGTCAGCTTCAACTTCAAAGATAACACTAAGTTTATTATTGGCAGAAAATACTACTGAAGTATATAGTATAATATAATAGGTAAGTCTTAGCAAAACTGTGACTGAATTTGTGTAAATTTATTAACTACGCCTTTTACTACTTTGTGTATTAGTCTAATAAAATCAGTTTCTATTACATGTTCTTTAGGTCCAGGGACCCTAGCTCTTCATGCACTGAGTGCTGCATTTTCACCATGTTGGAGAATGTTCCTGAATTTCACACTTTAAAAGGCAGGATTCTGCTTTCCTTGTAGCATGCTACAGACCATGGATTCTTTAGGTTCTTCAAGAATAAAAATATCCCACTCAGATAGCGTTAGATCGTTCCAAGTACATTTTTATCCCTGCATAAGCAAGGGCAGGGAACATCTATAAATGCGTTGATATCGACTGTCTACAACCTGCCCATTTTGAAGCGTCTCCGTCCAATATCAGTCTCCCATGGTTCTTATCACTTTCATTCATTTGTCATCTAGCTCATCAGATGTCATTTGTTCATAAGAGTTATGGATGAAGGAACTCTTTAAAATTCCTGATTCTGGTGTAGCTTTCGGTTTAGAGTGCTCTTTGCCCATCCTTGGCAACTCATTCATACAGGAAGGCTTATAGAACCTAGCTATGTAGAAAAAGACAGAACATAGCACTATGTGTCCATAAATTAGGAAAAAATCTTGTTACAGGCATTATAACATCTTTACTCTGATTGTGGAGGTGATATATACATTTTACTATGATTGTGTAGGAATTCTGATTCTATATACACTGTGTTCATGATGCTGAGACAATGTTTAGTCTAGGAACTTTCCATTCCCTCATATGCAAAATAGGAAAAACAGCATCATCCTGATGTGGTGTTACAAGAACTCATGTGACAATGTGCACGAAGCACACAGGTTTCAGAGTCTACTCAGTGCATAGAAATGTTCACATGGTCATTGTAATTTTATGCAAACTTATGCAGAGGTTTGTATTACTGCTCTGTTCCACAATTATGTCATGCTTTATGTAGATCCTCTTGATGGAAACCCTGAATAAAGGTACCACAAGAAGTACTTTATGGAAGAAGTTTCTCAATTCACTCCAGCCATTTGTAGTAATTTACTCTTACTGACAAGAATATCTTTCTTGTTTCAATTAAATGAAAAAATATTTTACCACAGTACCAGGATCTGATGTTTCAACTACTCCATACTCTTTGACTGGATAATATTTAAAATGATAATTGATTGCTTGATTTATTCCCTCTAATATGAATTCATTCTCTACTTCTTCCTTTTCCTGAATCATGGCTGAATGTATGGCCTGCTTCACAGGAGATACAGAAACATAAACCAAACATAATATTGGTCTGGATCTGGGTCAGACTCCAGAAACTAAAAGACTGCATAGCATAGAAGACACAGTTGGAAATCTCATGAGAGTAAGGATTTCCTTCTCACCTAATGGCACATATATTGATCAGGGACACTGTTTTAGCAGGATTCTTATGGGAAAGGCTGGATTCCAAGGAAGAAATGGTGATTCCAGATGTGAGGTACCAAGGAGGAAGATGGGTCATCCCTGGATCCTGTGATCTAGCATGTTTGGGAAGAGCAGATGGATTTCTATCTAGCAGACATGATGTAATCACGTATGTAAGCAGATCGGCTCTAAGACAGTGCCACTTGCAATCCTGTATACAAAAAAAATATATAGAGTTGTCTTGGGCTATCCATATGCCATTGTAGTAGCAGAGAGATCATAGGCCTGAGGTTTCAATGGTTCCAGGCCCAAGGAATGAACAGAAATAGACTGAAAACTCTGTCCCATAATGGCTTCACCAGGAATCTTCAGTTATTGGAGCTGATGAGAACAGCAAAAATAAATCATAAGTTATGAAACCTTCTAAACAGAGAATGTGTATTCCATGTCATGTGAAATGGTGAATAAAGCTGTATTTTGAGTTACACAAAGACTAGATTCTTGGATGAAAAACTGTATCAGAGAATAGTGATATGAATTTTTTGTCCATTCCTCAAGTTGTCTTCCTATTAATATCACAAGTCAACATTTTTGTTTTTGTGCATTAACATGAGTCATCAATCGGTAGAAGAAATGGTAGACTGGGATCTCATTTGAAACCTGTTCTGTGTACGCTCATCCTGTCCTTTGTTCTTTCTTTACAGGATCCCTACATGTGAGCCCACAATCTAATGGAGAGAAACAGAGAATCATGTATTACAGCTGTGACAAGTGGTGAAAAATAACTCTAAAAGAATCCATGAAGGCAATGGGCATGGAATGCATTTGGGGAAATGGTATAATGGGGTGGGCTGTCAGAAGAGATTCACGCTTGTGCCTGAAGGCCGAAGGTATGTAAATGAGAAGTGAACCTGGAGAGATGATTCCCATCCACGGAGGTAGCTGTTGCCACATCTGACCTGGAGACAGCAGGGAATGTTGGAAAGGAGCCTGCAGTATGGTCAGCAGGCAAAGGGAAGGGGGAGACCGAAGGTGCAATGTGGGGAGATGAACACACTCGTGTGCAGCTCTATGCATTTGCTCGTTTTGCCCTCTCTCTCCACTCAACACAAGGCAATAACCCTCTTAAAATTAGAATAATTTTATAAACACACCTTCATAATTTCATCAGAGTTTAAATCCACCGTTGTTGTAACATATATACCTGATGAATTATGATATTAAGTAAAATAAATAGATTGTACATAATATGAATTAGATGAGTCACATTTTGAAGTTTATGATCATCACTGTCATTATGTTACGTAGGGAAAGAGAAAAGGAGCAGGGGGCTGATACCTTGGTTGAGGAGCTGTTAGAAGTGGTGGGTGGAGGATTGTGAGGGCTCTGCAGACCTGTGGTGGTAGTGGAGGTTTCAGGCATCAAGCCCATGTTCTCCTTTACCACGTTTATTCCCAAGTCATTTGTTTTCTTGGTTGAATTTTCCTTTTTCTGAAGAAAAAACAGATTTTCCTCCTTATTACTGGGTAATGATTTTCCAAATCATACACAGAACATCTTTTCTTTCTTTTCATACAGAACCTTTACTTTCTGATTCTTTCTGGAATATGAAGGTGTGCTCACATAGCTACCACCTAACCTCCCAAACCATCCAGGATTTCAGACCTCACTGTCCATCTACTAAAAGCTCATATGAAATTTCTTTGGCTCTGAAGAGGAGGAATCCTGGTTCTATTCTGATAGACACTGATTAAGATGATCGATCAAACACAAATTTTAAGGTGAACCAAGACTTGTAGATTACAAGGGAAGCAAATGTCATAGAAAGTCACTAGTCGTTATAAACTTATTTTAGTCAGTAATCTTTTATCATCAAAAATTGGTTCATGATGGATATCATTCATTAAGATTAAAAAATAAAAAAAACCCACTCAATTTCTTTAACCTTTTAGGGGAGATTACTGGTGGAAATATGGCTTCTTGGGAATAACAATAATAACAGTAGTAGGAAAACAAAACCAAAATATGAGATTCCTTTTCTATAGGAAGTGTTTTTTCATTGGGTATGGTGGTGAGGATGTAGCCAAGGACAAAGCAAAGCAATGCTTGCTTTTTGAGTTAGAAAGTACATTCAAGAGTAGTGATTTAATTTCTGCTCTGACCTTCTTCTTCTTTGGTAGTGTCGGGCAATTAGTCTCTTGCTCATTCGTCCTAGATGTAGTCTTTATATTCCCAGGTAGCAGGTATCCGTAGGAACCATATCAGAGGAGAAGAAAAAGGACATAAAAATGGCAGGGTTTGATGAGTTGATGGGCACAGATGTGAAACCTCTTTTCTACTTTTGTCTAGTCTTGCCTGGGAACAGCATACCTGCAATCTCCCATGGTTTTGTTTTTCAGAAGGAATGATTTCCTTTTACTCCTGATATTTTATGGTATTCATTTTATTTTTGGTGCTAGGGGCTGAACCGAAGGCCTCACTGATTCTCAGCACATATACACATATTTTTCCACTGGCCAGTAGCTCCAGTGCTTGGTAATTCTTCCTTCTCTTTTTCGTTGCTGAATATCAAATGCACAGCACTTTATCCCTGCAAAGCAGAGACTTTACCATGGAGCTATAAGCCAGCTACATAATGATTTTTTTTTATGTAAGATAAAGTACAATATCTTTAATACCAAGAAAATGTACTTTTTGTTACTGAATTATAATTATGCTAAAATTACATCCTAGGAACCACCAAGAAGTTACAGCCCATCTTCTGCAGAGGTGGTCAGAAGGCAGGCAGTGGGTATATATGATTGCTTCATACAGAGTGCAAGCACTTTATATGCATAAAGTCCTTAACACTCTGTGCTAACAGAAAAGAGGAAACTTGGGCTTAGAAAGTTCAAGTCTGGATTCAGCCTCCTTGAATCATCTTTGGTGAGCCACATCCCTAAGCTGACTGCTTTTTTCTTACATAACAGAACAAGGCATAATGACTTCATATTTCCATCAGAGGGAATTGTACTGAAAAAGCTAAAGAGCACTGTGGTCCTGTGGTCCTGAAACAAAATGAACAAACAACAAAGGATTTTCAAACCCTGAACCTCATTTTCTCTAAAGAAATAATTACATGTTCACCCAGTGACAAGTTGTGAGCTAGCCATGGAAGCAGCTTTGACCCTGGGAGCTTAGCCAGCCTACCTTTGAGAGAGACACGTCCATAACCAATTCTGGTCTGAAAGCTTCATCTATGCTGAGTGTACTTTGCCCAGTAGCGGATTCATCCTGCTTGCGTCTTTTCCCTGTATTCTTTACTTTTCCTTTGCATTTCACTTTACTTAATACTATAAAAGAAAATACAATAAAATGAATGGAGAGCCATAGTAGTGTCAATACACTTTCCTCTCACTTTCTGTTTGTGTATCTATGTCAGCTCCTCTACTTCTATTTTGTTGGCTGGTCATGAGGGAGCCAATGGTGGCAACCTAGGCACAAGAACAGCCTCAGTGGCTTCTTTCTTTTTGCCAGGTGCAATTGGAACAGCCTTCCCACCCTGTGGATCTCATGTACCTCAGTACATTATCCTAAGTTCTCCTTTTAAGAATCACCGCAGTCATGATGTTAAGAATAGGTCATCTTCTATAGAAGACCTTACCAATTTTTATTTTCATTTGTGCTGTGACAAAGTAATGTTATTAGACTTAAACATCTTACATATTTTATGTAAATCCAGTGATTTTGTTAGAGTGAAGTTCTCTACATCTATGAGACACAGACTTTTATTTAAGTAGTATGTCATATCTGCTGCCAGAGCAGATAGTAATGATGAAATAAATATCCTAACAGAGAAGCAATATTAATTGATCTAAATATTTTAAAATGCATCCATTTTAAATACATAATTTTTCCAAAAATTTTTTGTTATTTTCCAATTTTTCTAACGCATGAGAAAGAAGCCTTAGAATTGTCAAGAATTCATTCTGCTTAAAAAAAAAATTCCTTTGTGGCTGCCCCCAAATCCTCCACCTCAAGTGTATTAAAACTTTTTATAGGAGAGGAGTTCTCTCGGCTGTCAGCTTGTTTGCACCCAAGCTATGAACATTGCTGTAGAAACTGAGAAATATGCCAGGGAAGTGATGTCCATGGTGCAGTTAGACTTGTGCACGATTACCTTTTGCTTTCTCTTTTCTGAGAAGGTCAGCAGTGCTTTCTAGACCCGGTATGTCTTTGAAAAGTGCTATCAGTTTTCCCAGTCCTGCATCACTTTTGAACTTTTCTGCCATCAGGTCAGCTAATTTAATTTTGTCACATTCTTCTTGCTTGCCTCCATTCAGGTTTAACTCCTGGGCCAGTAAGGATTTTATTGTTCTAAAATGAAACTCACTGACAGGAAATAAGCCTTGCAGAAGAACAATTTTCTTGAATGTATTTGTCATCTTTCAAATGATAGGTGAACCTACAAAAGAAAATGGGCACACAAGGTTTCATGATACATATACACAGACAATTTAAAAAATAAGATAGGTCTACGTACATGATTCATATCAGTGTGGCCACAAGTTACAAATGTGTGGGCAACAAAGAAGGACATAGTTACCAGATGTTTCACTATTGAAAATGGATGCAGAACTGCTCCATTACACATTCCTAAGAAGTCCCACGTTATTGATGATGATGACACCCCTGTGTCAGGGGCGGATGTGGGGGAAGAAAGATCTCATAGTGCTGCGAGTATAGGCTCTGCTTTGTCAAAGTCCCTGGCTCCTATTTCTATGCTTTATTGACTGGAGCTTATCCTCGGTATGTGCCTATTGGCTCCTGTCTCTTCCCCATTCCATGCTCCTGTCCATTTTGCTCTTCATCCATTAGCTTTCTTTGGTGTTGTGTCTTCTGTGGTGTTGGACCATGACCTCTGTATGCTTCTCACTGCCACATGTAGGAAGTCCACGCAGGTTCCATGGCAGGATCAAGAATTTATGGGCTGAAACTACTTCAACCATTGCTTGATTTGTGTTCTTAATTCATTTTTTTAAAATAGGGCCACTTTGCTGGCTATAATCCACAGGTAAACCTTGCCGAAATGTTTTAAAAATTCTCCCACTTATAAAAACAAAAACAGCAAACCCCTCTCCTTTCTCCTTAAAACATCATAGCAGGTCTGCTCAAATTATTTTTATCTCGTTACTTCCTAAATTTTGCACTCCTTACATTAGATTCTTTACACATACACAAAAAATCTTGTTTTTTCCTATTTCATGTCATTGCTAATTTTTTTTACTTTTCCTGGGAAAACATTTCAATATTTCTTGCTTTTATTTCCACCCATTAAGCCATTAAGACTCAACTGAGTATTTGACTTCTGGAAGCTTCCAGAGTTCCCAAATGCACCGAGTGCTGTGCCTAAGGACCTCTGTAGCATCTGTGTATTTGCTTGGTAACATTCCGTGCATGGTATGGATCCCAATTTTTTTTGATAAATTTACAGACTTTTTCAGTTTAGGAATCATGTGTGTGTGCAACTTTTGTGTCACTGAAATATTTAAATTTCTGAGATTAATTACTTCCTTTATAATGGAAAAAGCAAATCCTCACGTTGAAAATGCCCATTAAATGAGGGGTAAATCTGTACAAAGACACATTGTCCTGAGTGAAACTGAAGAGTATAAAGTGCCAAAAAAAAAAAAAAATACTGTATAAGCCACCAGAAATGGAGAGTGGGTCTCCTACAGATACTCAAGAATAATAGTGAAACTGTTTTTCAATGGCAAAACAGATTGCCAATATGTGGTTTAATTTTTATATAATACTGGTCCCAAATCCCATATCTATTACAAAACCAAAATGTTTTAAAAATAGAAATATTTGTTTGGTAACTGTGACAACACAATGTAGTTGTGAAATTTCACCAGATGTTAGGTGATAGGCTACATATAATCTACTTAAGTGAGAACATTCACATAATTTAGTGGTTGAAGTGTTATTGATTTTGATTGTGGTGATTCATATCTCAATGGAATTGTCAGTAGCACCATAGATAGAATGGTGTTAAGCATTAAGTAGGTTTCTGCAAAATCCAGATTCTGAATTTGAAAATATATTTAGTTCCACATGTGTAGAAGAGGTACTTTCAATTGTCTTCTGTGAAAAAAATTGGAAGCAAAATTTAGAACAACATAAAAATTTTGTTTAAACAGAGAAGCATAAAAATCTACTCTCTGATACTAAAAGGCCTCAGTAGTTTTGAAAGGGAAATACATGTACAGGAACATTCATAGGAAGTACTATTCAACCAGAAAATAATAAGCAAAGCTGAGAATCCTACAGGCCAAAATTAAGTCAAATGAAAACAAACTTGAGTAGGGGTGCTTATGTCTTAAATGCAGGCTCTGATGAAAGAAGAAAAACAAGAAATATCAAGGTGACAGAGGGTGGCAGGAAAGAGAATAGGACACTTCACTAATATATTTGTCTTAAAGCATGAGATACAGGTATGTTTTAAAATAACGGACAAGGAGGAGAATACAGAAGTGCCATAACTTCAAGGGAATACAGCAAAATAAAGTCAAGGCATGTAATTACACCATATACCTAAAGGTCTACTTGACTATATAACAAATTATCAAATATAATTTCAGACATCTGCCCATATGTTGTTAGCAAAACTTTATCTAAATGAGGAAAAATGGAAAACAAATTACTAGGCAAAAAGTAACTAAAAGAAAGCCAGTTATCTATATTAATGTAGCATTAAAGGTAAAAGACATTAAGATACAATAAAAAGTATTGTCAGGTACCACATAATAACAAAGATTTCACCTCCTAGGAAGACACATCAGCATTAAGTGTGGATTTTTCTAATAATAATATTCTATTTGGTATTACTTTACAGTCCTTCACTGTATTACAGATAGTATATAGAGTATATTTCTCTCTATATGTCAGCACATTTGTAGTAGCCCTGCCACATATGGAATACATAGTGTACATGAGTGTGTGCACATGTAGAAATTTGAAAGAACTACAGGAGAAACCCCACCATTTTATGGTGGGTATTGTAGTATCTCTATCAATTACTATATGAACAAGTTAAAAATCATTGCAAATACTTAGAAAATGTGAGCAATAAAATCAATAATTTTAACAAAGTTTATCATTCATGTAAGAATTCTGAAATCAACATTAACAGTCTCACTTTCTATTCAAGTACACATTAAATATTGTAACAGGCTCTAGAGAAGGTCATTTTACAGTAGGTGATAGAAATGTTTCTAACTGATTTCTCCACCTCTCAGCTACTTCTTGTGAAAAATTAATCAACTTTAAGAATAGAAGACCCTACCTCAATGTGACTGAAGTGTTTATTTTATTACTTGATGTAGAAGGAAGTTAAATAAAAAGGGAAAAATATTTATGAAAATATTAAGACAGAAAGTATTGAATAGCTGTGAATCTGAAAAATTTTCTACTACATGTGCCCATTAGTTCTCATGATTCCTAAAATGGGAATCTAGTATATAACAAAGCCTTATGTCCAGATGTGCATTTCACTTAATATTATTTCATGGTGCTTTGCATGCCACTGTATTGTATTTCTTATAATATTACTATATTATAAATTCTATGAACTCTCTAGCCAAGAAAATCAATGTTCTCTTCCAAACATCAACTTTGCCAATTATTCACAGCATTTATTTCATAATCTGTAATCGTTGAAATTTATTGCTCAGGACTCAATTGTGGAGGAACAAACATGTCTGCCATTTCCTTAAGTGAAGTATCAGAATCAAGTTAGTGCAGCTGATCTGAAAGCAGCTGATACTAACTGTACTCCCCTCACTCACAAACCAGAAGAACCAACACTGATTTCCTTTGGTTATCTTGTGGACTTTTAGGAGAAATCTGGATTTTTTTTACAAAACCACCAGTAAGACTTACCTTCTTAGCAATCTTTTGAGCAGGAGGCCTGGAACTTGAGATTTGCAGCAATGCAGGAAGTAGTGGTTGTTGTGCTTGAGAAGGAAGTCAATTCAGTAAGTCTGGGAACCTGAATGGTAAGATGTTGTAATCTTCTGAAATGCTAAGAAAATACAATATTTCTAAAGAAAACAAAGAAAAGTGATCCTGGTCAGACTTATCCAATAATTTTAGGAGTGCTCTGTGGCTCACACTGCAGAAGCCGAGGCACAGAGAGTGAGGCTCCTCCCATTCATGCTCTTAACTTTCAATTTCCTCTAATAGAGAAACTGCAGTCTTCCTGTAACATCTCAGTGATCGTACCAAGTTAAAACTGAGCTAGAACTTAATATTTTTCATAGAATTCTCAACAAATGAAAGAAGTTTCAATGTTAGAATTTTCACATCCAATAGTCTTACACACAGGTCATTAGGAACCAACGTGAAACTTGGGACACTGAAACTCAAATACTAAAAGGAGGAGGCACTTTCCTTCAGTCTTGCTCGCAGAGTGGCAGTGGCAGGAGGATTTCTATTGCTAATGTTAGTTGAACGCATTTCCTGGATAGGGGAGTGTCTGCTGGAAATCCCGACTAGTTAGATATTTTATGACTCATTCATTCTGTTTGTCATAGAACACTATCATGAGGCTTGCCAGAGCACAATGTCCTTGTAAATATGTAATTTTATCAACTATATATAAACAACTGTGGCTGTAGATATCCTCTTGACTATTACTAGACTGAATTATTTCAATGATTAAGTTTATGATTACTCAGTCTCTTGTGTCATATGGAGAATTGCATCATAGCGTGACAGCTTTGCTACATCTGGAAGAGTACTAAACTTCTAGTAGGGTCATTGACCTCATGTAACTTCTGTTCCTCAGTATATTTTCTGTGGACTGCAGATGATTTCTGGAGCACAGCATCTCTCATATGTTAGTAAACAGAATAAACTGGTGGGTGGTGGGTGAAAGCTCATCAGCTGATGTGTAAGCAGTGTGACTACATGCCTGGAAACAGGGACCCCAAGAACAGGGAGTGCAGACAAATGACTGAGCCCATCTACCAGGCAGAAGAAAGCTGAGTATCTTAATCCAAGACAGTCCTATACAAAGGAAGGTTGAACTCTGGATTTGAAATCATTCGAATGTATATCAAAGAATAAACGAGGAGAATCTTCAGTGTTCCCATACACCTGTGGGTGTCTATGGCTTCTTTTCTTGTGGGGAGGAGGCTGAATTTAGGTGGCAGTTTCTGTGTATATTTTGAGCTGGGATAAAGTAATGGACAGTGAGAGATGTTAGGGTGGTGAAAAGGATGGCAGAGAGTCCCGATCAAGAACTCAGAAAATAGTGTGTGCAGGGTAGGAGTGACCACGATTGAAGACATTTTCATTGCCCTCAATCATTTCATGCGATGATGGCATGGTGTGCACTGCATTGAAGCTTTACTCCTTCAGTTAGAATTCCAACACTGAGTGCACCCATTTTTTCTTTTTCCTTTTCTTTTCTTTTTTTTTTTTTGCGGTACTGGGGATCGAACTCAGGACCCTGTGCTTGCTAGGCAAGCGCTTATTCCACTGAGCTATATCCCCAGCCCAAGCACACCTATTGTTATTGCCCCTATAAAAATTATAAATAACATTCCAGAATTCATTTTGTGCAAATTTTAGTAGATGAGTCAGAAAAATGCAAAAAATATACACTATTCCTGACTTTTAAGGCATGACTAAACAATTAGTGATCTATTTGATCACACTGAAAACTCAGTTCAAATCAAGAGGCAGAGCACACCATCCTGGCAGACAGTTGAAGAGTTAGTGTGGGGAAGCTTATGCACGCAGATAGCTGAAGATTTAGTGTGGGGAAACTTATGCACAGGCAATCTTGGGTGGCAGTAAGGGGAAGTAGATCACAGTGCTTGCAATGCATGCCTGTCTACTCTTGGACACTGCGAGAAAAAGAGAAAGGCCAACCATTCCTCTCATCTGCATAGCATGACTCAAGGGTGAATCAAGTTCTTAGTTCATTCCAGCCACAGTTATCTGACCCTCACTGCTATAGACAAAGCACATTTTCCTACAGTCTTAGTCCATTTTGTGTTACTATTATAGTTTATCCAAACTGGGGAATTTATAAAGAACATACATTTATTTTTCATACTTCTAGAGACTGGGAAGTCTAAGAGTGAGATACTAGCATTTTTTTGGAATTTCTTACTCCATCCTCACATGGGTTAGGGCAAAAAGGAGCAAATTCACTCTTGCATAACCTATTCATGGTGTCGTTAATTCATTACTGAGGATACAGACTTCATGACCTACACGTGCCCCATTAGACACACATCAGTGCTATAGATATTATGGTCTAATACGACCTTTAGAGAGACTACACTCATTCAACAATTGCATGCACTTCTCTGTTTCTTTATGTCTACTATTTCCATTTATCTGTTTGCTGAATTCATCTAAGATAGATAATTTCTGGGCAAGACTTTATTGAGGATCCTTGCCAGATCATAAGACCAGATATTTCAAGACTCACACTTTTTGCTCTTAAAATTTCCTTTTATATTATTGCACTGCAGAATTGAAGATAGATTTCTTACTCTTGCAAATTCAGTAATGAACTCACTCTAAACATCTTGTTTGAGGCTTCTTTAGATGAGTGAAATCTATAATTTTTTCAGGTTTACTCAGCAAAAAGTGGAAAAGGCACTGGAATTTAGATTTTCTAATAGCTTTGCCCAATTTTGGATGCTCGCATATTGAGAAGAAAAAATGACTGGAAATGATGGAGAAGTGGTATTTGAATTGCATTTTCTTTTAAGTTGTAGATTCAGGGGTTGAGAATCATGTGTCCCCGGAGAGAGACTTACACCAACTGTCATGAATGCTCCTATGTATTTGGGTGTTGAAAATATCAAGTTGCCAGAAACCTTCCAGTGCCAGTTCCTTCATAAAGTCAGGACTGGCAGCAGGTATCTGCAAAGCAGGGACCACTTAGGACGGGTGTGTGGCCTCTCTTTCTACTCTCTATCATAGCTTTCCAAATATCCATTGTTCTATTGATAAAGGATGGTTGGGAACCTGAAGGGTCAGAACTGAAAGTAGTTAAGGGATCAGAGCCCAGGATGAAAGGCAGCCCTCCAGGGTTAAAAGGGGAAGTAAAAGCCATCACAGAAATTTGTGTCAGTCCCTTACATCCTGTGTGGTGATGTTTGCCACTGGAAAGGGAGGAGAGGACTGTGTGGGCCTCAGTGCACAGGAAACCATTAGGTGAACACCCTGTGTGTGCTGGACTGGCTCTAGATGGAGATATTGTAAATGTGAATCCTGTTGTCCAGTAAACAGTGAAAAAATCTGGGAAAATTGTACCTAATCAAGAACACCTAGTGAATGATCTTTTTGCTTCCTTTTATGCACTTCAAAAAAGTTGATTTCCTGCTAGGGTTGCGTCCAGATGGACGGTCAACCATGTCTGAACCTGTAACTAAAATAGAAACTTCATTGCATCTAAGAGTTTCACATGTAATTGAAAAAGTATATAATAAAGCAAAAATCATCTCTCTGTGTCAGAGGAGCCTTTCTCCCCTGGCCCACCAGAAGGACCTCTGGTGTCTGTGTTGTTTATCTCTTCAGCTGTGTCGTTCCCTCCTGCAGGATCTCCTGGTTGCTGTGGCCAGACTGGGGCATTAAGTCATGAGTGTCAGAAAGTAAAAATCTAGGAATTGTGGGCATATGAAATGGTCTACAGATGGGGATATAGCTCAGTGGCATAAGCACCTGCCTGGCAAGTGCGAGGTCCTGAGTTTGATTCATGGTACTAAAATAATGCTGTAAAGTTAGTAAAGCAACTGATACTAATTTGGTCTTTCTCTCTACCCAGTGTCAGATGGTTAACTTTTCTTTGAGCTCTTAAACCTGGAGTACATTAAGTTAAATTTCCCAAAAAGGACCTGAATGTATAACAAACATTCATAGAATTTTTAGGAATACTTTATTAATGAATTATTAATTTTAATTTTGTGAGTTTTACTATATTGCATAATGTGTATACAACATGAAAACAAAATATTAATAAAATAAAATATTAAATTGTTAATATATATTGAGTGTTTACAATAGGCATCAATTTTTTTCAAAATCTATTCCTTGTTCACCAAATCTAAAACATAACAGAAATACATTCCTATATGAACTGTAATAAACAAATAAAATTTGTTTATTACAAATATGCAAATAAAATTCTACAACAAAAATAATCCTTACTTCAGTTAGGACACTGAAGGCAATCTTTATACATGAAAACATTTTCCACACAACGGGAATCACTTACAGTGATAGAGCACATGTTTTTCTTTCATGTCTTTTTCTGGACATACTTGACATCTCAGTGGTCTTGCTGTTTTGTTAGGAAGTTCTTATATTATACAGTGGCTACTTTGCAAGGAAATAGATGATAGATAAAACATTAAATTTGTAATATATATTATATTTATAATGAATATCAACATTTTCTACATCAAGTGTTTACAAAATCTAAAAATTAACAACAGATATAAATTCTTCTATGAACTGCAATTAAAATACAAATAGTACTCTAGAAGAAAAATAAAATGTACCTCAATTATGACATTTTAAGTAATCTTCACACATGAAAACATCATGTTCCACACACAAGTATCTCTAACAATGATAATACATGTATTATATTTTCCTGTCTTCTTTCTGTAGGACACAATGGACATTCACAGATGTTGCTTTTTACTAGGATGTTCTTGTGACCTTCCACTCCTCTGTTCACTGGTCTGCCCCAGAATATTTTTTTTGGTACTAGGAGTTGAACTGACAACCTTTGTGCTTGCCAGTCAGGCACTGTGCTGCTGAGCTATATTCCTGGTTGCTCCAGCATTTTTTGAAGAGTTCTTTGGGCAGCTACACATTGTTCTTTCTCTATTGTAATCAGTCTTTTAACATTTTCAGTCCTAATTATCTAAGACAATCTCTCCATATTCTGCTCTTGTTATTTTCTTTTTAAACTATGAGACTGTTTAAGCCTGACATATTTAACATTGAATGGGACAGAACCATTGACCAAAGCTTTGTGTTATGAAAGACATCATGCAGCATATCTGAAAACATTTCATTAGACTTTCATTTCATTGTAAAATATGACCATCTCTGAATTCGTCTTTCAGATTCACTGTCAATCTTTTTCTTTTATTTACTTGTTTTTTTGGTTCTTTTGAGACAGGTTCTCCCTAATGTAGTTCATGCTAGCCTTGACCTCACTCGGTGACAAAGGCTGACTTAGAGCTCACAGAATACTCCTGCCTCAGCCTCACAAGTGCTGGAATTATAGGCTTGTGTCACCTGACATATTTTCAATCTACAAAGCGGTCTATACCTAAAATTTTCCAAAAATCAGTCTACACGTGGGGCACTTATTTGAATAAAGTATTTTGTTCTATTTTTCAAATCTATGTTATTTCTGTTCCCTTTAAAGAACATACAATAACATTTACTTCATGGATGCTTAAGTAACTGGCCCTCATTAATCAAACTAAATGGACCAGTGGAACTTAGTAAGTAGAAATAGCCATGGCTAACATTTTAGAATTAGTTGATTCAATACGTATGTACTTGACAATTGCTTATTTAGTATCTACTGTGTGCCACATAATCTATTAAGAAGAGATGTGAGAAAAATTTTTATTCTCAAGAAACTTCTGTTTCAGCAGAGACCAGTGATTTCCCCGCCAATAAATATAATTATTATGTATAGAACATAAAATTAGAAAAATTTAAAAATAACCCAAAAACCAGTAGCAAAAGCAGAGACACAACAATGTCAAGTAGACACGTGCTATGAACAAATGCTAACAATGTAAAGTAACGTAGTCACGGGCTCCTGTGCTCATCTGAAACCCACACTTAGCAAAGTCTGAGCTTAGCAGGAGACAACTGAGCGGAGACCTCAACGGACAGGTAGAAAGTTATGAGACATTCTGGGTGAGGAGAGATCAATTGTTTTCCAAAGAAAATCATTGCTAACACAGTTATAACAGTTTAAAACACTTGAGTCTTGATAGCTTCCCAAGCAAAGCCAATCTTTTGCTTTGTTTTAATTTGTTTTCAGAATATTATTTCACACTCCGAACAATAAGAAAGGAGTTGATAAAAGAAAGAGTTGGACTGAGAAGATTGAGTCAGCCTTTCTTATTGACTTTTACAGGTTGTGCGGCACTGAGTCATTCTATTTAATTTAACATGTTGTAATCAGAAGGATAGAGTAAACTGTAATAAGTCTGTGTCAGGCACACCAGGCACTTGTCTTCCAACTTGGAGATAGGAATTATTGTCCCCTTCACTTTTCCTCTTCCCTGTCTTCCAGGATCAATGTGAAAGGGCTTTATAAATGGTAAAATGCTCTCCAGTGATAGGTTTTCATGCATGGTAGAGCAATCTGCATCTCAACTACTGTGTGTGCTCTTGAGGTTGTGATGTCAACATGTAGATCTGGGATACATGATCTTCAGGTGTTTGTAACATTTTTTAAGTAAACAGACATCACAGAGGAGAAAGTAAATTTTAAATTGATTGATAAAAGCATAATTACAGAGAAATAGCTAAGTCTCATTTTCTCATATACTGAGATCGAGATATGCTTGCTATAATTAGTCTTGGAGACTTTTGCACAAAGCTAATAGATTAATGTAAAAGGGGCTCTCTAGCCATGTTGTTGAGTCCTCAAATCAAAGATTACATACATTCCCATCAATTTCCCTTTTTAAAATCTTTCATTAAAATATTATAATTTTCTTCATAGGGGTTTTACATATCCTTTACTAGATATTCATAATCATATTGTGCTATATTTGACATTGTGATTTTCCTGTTGGTGTGCTTATGAAATAAAGAAATACAATTTGCATATATACTTATACCTAGAAACGACGTCCTTTACTAGATATTCTTAATCATATCATGTTATGTTTGACATTGTGACTTTCGTATTGGTGTGCTTTTGAAATGCAATTTTACAGGTTGTGTGGGGATGCAATTTTCATATATTGACTTATATTTAGAAACATTAATACATTATTTATGATATTTTGTGTGTAATGGTAAGCATTACATTATATCTTACTATAAACAGTGGCATAAAAATAGAAAATCAGAGTATTGGTACAGAACAAAGAATCTAGAAACTGAGTCATTTTTATAGAAACAACTTTTCTGTTTAAAAAAGTATCATGACTATGGCCCTGAATCAAGGCCAGCAGTTTTCTGTAGCTGTTGGTTTCAAGCAGGAGCCTAAAGTGGTATCTTTCTATGGTCTGTTGGCCATTTCAGAACTTTAGAAGTGTAATGGTCAATTCATTAGAAGGTAACAAATAACTAAATAAATTTTACGAGAGAACTTCAAGATGGCGACTGGGTAGGCAACAGAGAGAGAACCTCTCGGAGGAATGCCACTCAGACAAAGGACAGAAGGGAAAGAGGTGGGTATCCTGAACTCAGGAAGGGTCTGAAATGGGAACTGAAGCCCTCGGAAAGACTAAGCAAAACCTCTGCTGGAGGAAAGATCGGAGATCCGCGATAGTGCAGTCAGAGGGAGAGGAGAAGGAGGAAGTCACCGCTCCAAGCACACCCATGGCCCGCGCCCTCGTGCTCGCACTCGCAGCTTCAGCTTCGGAGGCCCACGCTCACGGAAACCTCCCAACTAGGCCAGAGGAGAGAGGAGTTCCGAGAGCTGGTCCAGGGCTGGAGAGGAGAGAGGAGGCCGCAGCCAGGAAAGGAGACAATGGTGGTCGGTAGCAGTTGTCGAACCCAGTGTGAGAATGAGAGGTTGCGACAGCCACTGGGGCAGAGTCCCCACTCTGCGGCAACCTTCCTAATCAGCGCCTGGAGAGAATCAACACAACTAGTACACAGCGCACCATGCCCGGCTCTGCACCTGCCTCGAGATGGTGGCCCCCTGCCTCTCAGCTGGATGAGCAGCTACTGGCAGAGAGCAGCGGGGAACTTCGGCGGTGAATCGCGGCGGCTCCCAGGGATCTGACCGAGGAGCGGACGGGGGCTCCAGCACTGCAACAGGAGGGAGATGCAGATGGAGGTGGATCGCGTGGCTCCACGCCTTTCTCACTCCAACATCAAGCAGGAAGCACGAGTTGGGTTGCCAGGGCTCAGCTCCCACCCTGAACTCTCTCTGGGAGCACCTTGAGTCTCGGCAGCTTGAGCAAGCACCACCTGTTCCTGGCAACAATGGGACGAATCCATGGTCTTCAGGACTCACCCCAAACTATTAATATGTGCACCAAGAGGGTCTCCTTACAACTTGCACATATGAACCTTGCATGACTCCTCGGCTGCTCCACTGTGGGCCCCGCTGCTGCTCCACAGTGGGCCCTGGTGGCTGCTCCGCAGTGGGCCCTGTGGCTGCTCCACTGAGGGCCCAGCGGCTGCTCCGCTGAGGGCCCTGCAGCTGCTCCGCTGTGGGCCCTGTGGCTGCTCTGCCACTCTGGGCCCCACGGCTGCTCCCTTGAGGGCCCCACGGCTGCTCTGCTGTGGGCCCTGTGGCTGCTCTGCTGAGGGCCCCACTGAGGGCACCTCATGGACTGGTCCCGCCCCCACCCATACCACGGCGATGGGGTGGAGCTGGGCGGTCCATTGTGAGCATATGTGCTTTTCCACTCCCGACCATGGCAGTTTGTATACACACATGTATGTTATAGTATAGTCTGAGGCAGCTATATGTCTTCCCAAGGTGAGCGTCCAGGGGTATACATTAACCCAGGAGTACAGTTATTATCACAGGGAAGATGACCAATTGAGTGGTAGGGCAATGGAGATGAGGGAGGAGAAAAACTGAATGATCAAATGGGCCATCATCTGTGGAACTGAGTAACAAAGATGAAGGTAACATTATGTCGGACAGCAACCAGAGCTAATTCCCTTCTGTGTTCTCTATAATTCTGTATTTCCTCAATTGTTTTTGTATTAACAGAAGTGAAGATAACTTTATATTATACAGCATCCAGTGCAAATTCCTTACTATCTTCTGTATAATTTGGTATTTCCTTTAATGTTTTGTGTTAACTAATACGAAGATAACATTATGTAATACAACATCCAGTGGTAATTCCCTAATATATTCTGTATAATTTTGTATTTTCTGTATTGTTTATGGCTTATTCTGGTTCATATGTCTCCATTCTTTTGTCTTTAAAATAAAAAAAAAGTATCATAACTGTAAGTGAGAGAAAAAGAGAATCTTTTTAACATATTTGACTGTGAAAATTTATATGCAAATGAAAACCTCTGTATCACATTTAGTTTCTTATGAGAGTAACTCAAGATAGAATGCAAACCTAAAGATAAAACAACAAATATTTTTAGAAAACAATAGGGTTTAAAACCACTTAATGTTAAAAAAATCTCCTAATGTTTAATTATATTGCATATTTTTGCAAAAAATGTTGGAAAATTACCTTATAATGTTTTACTGCTTTGTCTACTTGTCCAATAGAAGTTTCTATCATATGTTGTTGAGATATAAAGCCTTATTCTTCAAGATCCAGGAGGAAAAATAACCTCTAACTTTCTTCAATCTCTTGGGAGAGATTATTGGAGGAAATATGTATACTTTGGACTAACAACAATAATAACAATAACCGGAACACAAAACCAAAAAAATGAGAACCCCTTTTATGTATTTTCGATGGGTCTGTGTGGGCTGGTGGTGAGGATGCAGCCTAGGTCAAACCAAAGCCTGGTATTTGTGAGAGAAGCTGCAGTGGAGCAGTGATTTCGTTTCTGCTCTCACCTTGTTCTTCTGTAGTGTTTGGCAATCAGTCTCTTGCTCATTCATCCTACATGTAGCCCTCATAGTCCCAGGTTGTGAGTATCTATAGGAACCATAACAGTGTAGAATATAAGGGTCCTAACAAAAGCCAGATTTTGATAAGTGTTAATGGATGTACATGTGAATTCATTTTTCTACCTCTGTCTTTCCGTCCCATGTGCCAACATAGCTGTAATGTGTCATGGATTTCATTTTTTTTTTTCAGTAAAAATTTTCTCTTTTTTATTTTGATATTTTCTTTTATTTCTTTTATTTTTAGGTGGTAGGGACTGGACCACAGACCTCACCTGTACTTAGCAGAAACACGCATGTATTCCCACTGGCCCATATCCCTAGCCCTCTGGTAATTTTTTTTTTTCTTTTTCATTGCTGTGTATCACATCCACAGAACCTTGTGCTTACAAAGCAGAAACTCAACCATGGAGCTATAGCCGAGCCTCACAATGGTTTTTAATGTTACATGAGGCACAGTGTCTTTCTACCAAGAAAATCTGCCTTTCATTCCTGGATTCTAATTAAAGTAACATTACATCCTAGGAACTGTCAGCAAGGTACAGTCCACAGTCTGAAGAGATGGTCAGAAGGAAGGGAGTGGGCACATAGGATTTCTTCAAACACAGTAGAAGCAGTTTATGCCTGTCACTTTTTACCCCTCTCTGTGGTGATGGAAGAACAGGAGACTTACATTTAGAGAGTCCAAGTTTGGAGTTAGACTCTTTGAATAGGCTTTGGTGAGCCATTTCACTAATGGACTGCTATTTCA
This sequence comes from Dinomys branickii, assembly GCA_004027595.1. Classification (NCBI taxonomy): domain Eukaryota; kingdom Metazoa; phylum Chordata; class Mammalia; order Rodentia; family Dinomyidae; genus Dinomys; species Dinomys branickii. The sequence goes on from PVLD010011852.1 coordinate 37,258, forward strand.
TTATATAACCAAAAAAAGCAACATTGATTCATGTTTGTATTAGGGGGATTTACACTATGCATCTAGAAAAGCGCTGTGGTTCTGAAAGAAAATGAGGAAACAAAAGCATTTTCTGACTCTGAAATTCATTTTCATTAAATAACTAAGTGTTCATCCAAAGATAAGGCATCAGAGAGCCATGGAAGCAGCTTTACCCATGGGAGCTTAGCTGGCCTAACTCTGACAAATGCACATTTATAACTGATTCTCGTTTGAAATCTTCATCTGTGGTGAGCCCATATGGAACAATACTTGATTCACTCTGCTCGCTGCTGTTCAATGGATTTTTGCCTTTTCCTTTGCATTTCATTTATCTAATACTATAGGATGAAATACGATAAACTGAGCGGAGGTAGTGTGAAAGGGCAATAGTGCTGTCGGTAGCATGTCCTCTCAGTTTCTGTTTGTGTATCTATGTCAACTCCTCTACTTCTATTTCACGGGCTGATCATGAGGCAGCCAATGGTACCAATCTAGGCACAAGCCCAGTCTCAGTGATTTCTTTCATTGCTAGATACAATTGGAACAGCCTTCCCCACCTGTGAATTTCATGTACCTCAGTACTTTATCTTATATTCTCCTTTTATCTATCAAAATTTTTATCATGCTATGAATTGGTCATTCTTACCAAATTTGTGAAACCAAAACAGAAATTTTGTTTTCATTTGTGCTGTGACAAAGTGATCATACTAGACTTTCACCACCTACCTATTAATTAAACCCAGTGATTTTGTAATAGGGAAATTCTTCACCTTTCTGAGACAATGGTTTTTATTTAAATACTACCTCGTATCTGCTCCCAGAGAAATTATTAATGATAGAATGTATATACTAAAAGAGAAGTACTATTAACTGATTGAAATTTTTAAAATGCATCCACTTTAAAATAGGTGATTTTCCAAATTTTATTTGGTTATTTTCTAATTTTTCCAATTCATGAAAAGCTTCAGAACTGTCCAGAATTCATTTTGCTATTTTCCATTTCCTTTGTGGCTTCCCCAGTATCCTCTTCCTTGTGCACAGAACTTTGTATAGAAGAGGAATTCTTTAGTCTGTCAACTTGTTGGTACATGAGCTATGAACATTGCTACAGATGCTGTGTCATGTTCTGGGTAAGTGATGTCCATGACCAAGTTGGAGTTCTAGTCAATGTTGTGGAGGGTGCACAGTATTACATTTTGCTTTCTTTTTTCTGAGAAGATTGGCTGTGTCTGCTAGATCTGGTATGATTTCTAACAGTGTTATCCATTTCCCCAGTCCTGCATTACCTTTGAACTCTTCTTCTATCAGGTCAACACATCTAATTCTGTCATATTCTTTCTGCCTGCTTCCACTTAATTTTAATACGTGGCATAGTAAGGACTTTATTATTGTAAAATGATGGGTACTGATAGGACATAAATCTTGCAGAAGAAAATTTCCTTAAATATATTTGCCATCTTTCCTTTTCATTTTAAAGAGAAAAAACAAAACAAAACAAGAACAAAGATATTAACAAAATAACATGAAAATGATAGAGAATGTCAAAACAATGTGATAGGAAATTATCAATATTGTTTTGTCTTTGTCTATGTTGTTGTTACTTTGTTATTGTTTTCATTCTCTTAAAAATAACAGAATCTGAGTCTCCACCCTCTGTGTGCCTTCTGCAAACAGGAGGCGTCAATCAGAAGGCCCAGGAGCTACTAACACCAGGGCTCACGTTTGGGCCTTCCCTGTGCATTTTCTGGCCTACAGGAGGTACTAGGGCAGGGGATGCATGAACTGCTCTCACCGAAGTTTGCGTCTGGGCTTTACTTGCACCCTGACTATCTGGAGGTGACAAACAGAGGCAGTCCCTGATCACTGCCAGCGCAGCCCATGTCTGGCTCCTTTGTGCACCCTGAATTGACTAGAGATGCAGAACCAGGTGGTCCATGACCCGCTGACACAACAGTTTGCAGCTGAAAGCCTAGAGAACCAGGTACTTCCCTTCTACTTTCTAGGGGCACAGTAGACAACCCACAACCCTGCTGACATTACACTCTGAGTCTCTGCTCTCTGTGCACCTGGTGCAGACAGGAAGTCCTCACACAGAAGGCCCAAGAGCTGCTAACACCAGGGTTCACATTTGGGCCCTCCCTGCCCTTGCCCTGGGCTGGGGGGGTACTAGGGCAGTGGGTGGAAAAACTGCTCTCATCACTATTTGCGTCTGGGCTTTACTTGTGCCCTGATTTTCTGGAAGTCACAGACACAGACAGTCCCTGATCACTGCCAGCTCAAGGCAGGCTCCTGTGCATGCCTTGAGCTGTCTGGAGACACAGAATCAGGTGCTTCACAAACTATTGACCTTGCAATTTGTGCCTGGGTTTTGCCTATGTGCTGAACTGCTGGGGTCACAGTATAACTGATCTGTGATTGAGCCACCTGTGCAGCCCATTTCTGGGTTGTATGTGTGCCCTGAGCTGCAAAGGGACACTGGATCAGACAGTCTGCCATTAACTGACATCACAGTTCGCATCTGAGACATGGGAGACCTGGGTACACTTCACTATCTACCAGAAGACCCCAGACTAAGCAGCACATCTCGGCGGACACTGAGGGGCGGGCCTGACCACCAGGAAAACCAGAGCCACTAGCGACCTTTGCTGAGCTGCCAGAGAAGAAGGAGACCGAGCGTTCTGCCTCCAGCATCAAACATGACAAGGTGAAGGACTAAAATGTAATCTCTGAACTCCACTCAAAACAAGTCCAGGAGACATCGACATAGGAGAAATTGGTAAACACACAACTGAAACTGCTGAAATGATTGCAATGGAAGTAAAGAAACAACTCCATCAGACCATAGAAGAGATCAGATCAGACATAATCTCACAGGCAAAAAATGAAATGGCAATAATAATGAAAGAATTGTTCAGCACATATAAAGAAATAGATAAAAAAAATAGATGAACATAGGCAATGGGTGGAAACATTACATAAGCAATATAGGAATGAGTTAGAACTCATGAAACAGACTCAAAGATATTTCTGGGAAATCAACACCTACTGAAAGCTTGCAAAACCACTTGAATGAAGCCAAAGATAGAATTTCAGATCGGGAAGACAGCATGGCAACTAGCAATCATGAAAGGAAGGATCTCTTAACATCAACAAGGATCCAGGAAAAATCAATTCAACAGCTACAAGATAAGGCAAAGAGAAATAATGTCAGACTAATAGGAGTCAATAAAACAGCAGGAGGTGACACAAATGACATAAAAAGAATATTTTCAGAAATAGAAAATTTTCCAAGCATGGAAACAGAACCTGAGATACGAGTAAATGAGGCATATAGAACTCCTAGTAGTCATAATCATAATAAAACTACACCCAGACATATAATAATCAAGATCCCAGATCTCCAGCAAAGGAGAATATTAAAAGCTGCTAGAAAAAAGAAACAGATCACCTGTAAAGGAAAGCCCATCAGAATCATGGCAGACTTCTCAACACAAACCATGTAATTGAGAAGAGCTTGGAGCAAAGTATTACAGGTCTTCAGACAGAAGAGCTTCCAACCAAGGTTGATCTATCCTGCCAAACTATCCTTCAAATTTAATAGACAAATAAAATATATCCATGACAAAGAGCAACTGAAGAACTTCATGAGAGCCAAACCATCCTTAAAAAGTACTAAAAGACATTCTAGACAGAGAAGAAAATGACTGCAATTTCAAGAACAACAATAGAAAGCAACACTCAAGAGCAAGCAAGTAAACAGGTAGAAAATGTAAGGAAGCAGAAGCAAGTAAATAACATGCTAATGATAAGCCAACACATATCAGTTATAACCATAAATGTAAATGGCCTCAATGCACCAGTCAAAAGAAGTGGACTGGCAGAGAGGATTAAGAAACAAAATCCCACAATATGCTGTATACAGGAAACACATTTTACTCAAAAGGAAATCCATAGTCTGAAAGTCAAAGGATGGAAAACAATCCTCCATGCAATAGGAACCCAGAAAAAAGCAGGCATAGCTATTTTGTTTGCAGACAATGTAAACTTCAAACTGAGAACAACTGAGAGATAAAGAAGGCCACTACACACTTGTTAGGGAAAACTGTAAGAGGAAGAGATAACAATCATAAACATGTATGCACCAAATATAGGAGCCCAAAACTATATAAGACAAATCTTAATAGACATGAAAACCCAAATAATTAATAACACTATTGTAATAAGGGACCTCAACATCCCTTTGACACAACAAGATAGGTCAACTGGACAAAAAATCAGCAAAGAAATAACAGATCTGAACCAAAGCTGTGAACAAATGGGCTTAGTAGTTGTATACAGAGTGTTTCACAATTCATATTTTTCTCAGATGCATAAGGGACCTTCTCCTAAATAGACCACATTGTAGCCCGTAGAGCATACCTACCTAAATGCAAAAGAATTTAAATAACCCCATGCATATTATCTGACTGCAGTGCAATGAAATTGGAAGTTAATGACAAAAGGAACTCTAATTACTCCATAAACACTTGGAAATTAAACAACAACCTCCTGAACAATCAATGGATCACAGAAGCAATTAAAGAAGAAATTTAAAAAATACCTACTAACAAACAAAAATGTAGATACAACTTAGCTGAATCTGTGGGAGACAATGAAAGCAGTCCTCAGAGGGAAATTCATAGTGGTAGAATCACACAAAAGGCAAACAGAAAGAGAACAAAATAAATAGCCTAATGCCACACCTCAAACTTTTACAAAAAGAACAAGTCAAGCCCGAGGTCCAAAGAAGGGAGGAGATTATAAAGATCAGGGCAGAATGAATGCAACTGAGATGAAGAAAACCTTACAAAAAGTAGATGAATCAAAGAGCTGGTTCTTTGAAAGAATAAATAAAATTGATAAACCCCTAGCCAACCTTATCAAAAAAAGAAGGGATAGAACTCAAATTCATGCAATAAGAAATCAAAAGGATGAAATCACTTGAGAGGCTACAGAAATTCAAAAGATCATTAACACCTATATTGAAAATCTTTACTCTTATAGGATAAAATCTTAGAAGAGACAGATTCCTAGAAATGTATGAATTATCAAAGTTGAATCAAGAAGATATAGAAATTCTGAACAACCTAATATCAGTTAATGAAATTGAAAACATGACTAAAAACTTACCAACAAATAAAACACCAGGCCCTGATGGATTCACTGCAGAATTTTAAAATAAATTCAGAGAAGATTTAATGCCAACACTCCTCAAACTCTTTAATGAAATTGAAAAGGAAGGAATTCTCCCTAACTCATTTCTGGAGGCAAGTATTATACCGATACCGAGACCTAACAAAGAAAGAGAACTGCAGACCAATCTCCCTAATGAATATAGATGGAAAGATAATAAAACGATAGCAAATAGAATGCAGCAAATCATCAAGAAAATCATACGCCATGACCAAGTTGGATTCATTCTAGGAATGCAGGTATTATGCTTTGTATCTGCATGTCCCCGCAAACACTCATGCAATTATGGGGTGGCTTTTAGAGTTTATGACTGATCCACAATCCAATGCTGGGATTATGGGTATGAGAGCTATACCGCAGTAGGGAGGATAGTTTGCTAGGATTATGGGTGTGAGCTATACCCGTCCTAAGGTGGATAGTTTGTATATGTAAGGGAGAGAAAGAGGCAGCTGGCTGCCATTCCTCCTGCTATTCCTCCCTTCTTGCACTTGTTGCTTTGCTGTGTATTGCCATCGTGAATTGTTTCCCTCTGCCATGTGCCACGTACCTCAGAACCAGCGAAGTATGGACTGAAACCACCAAAAACTGAAGCTAAATAAACCTTTCCTTCCTTAATTTTGAGTGTTGAGTATTTTGTCTCAGCAACAAGAAAAAAGTAACCAAGACAGCAGGGATAGTTCAATACTAACAAAGCAAATAATGTTATACACCATATCAATAGAGCCAAAGACAAAAACCATATGATCATCTCAATAGATACAGAAAAAGCTTTTGACAAAATCCAACATGCATTCTTGATAACAACTGTACAGAAAATAGGAATAGATTGTCTTTACCTCAACCCAATCAAAGCCATCTTTGATAAACCAACAGCCAGTATTATACTAAATGGACAAAAACTGAAAGCTTTTAATTTAAAATCATGAACAAGACAAGTATGCCCACTGTCACTACTCCTATTCAACATAGTTCTGGAAGCATTAGCCAGAGCAATTAGATAAGAGAGAAATAAAATGAATAATGATAGGAAAGGAAGAAGTAAAAGTATCATTATTTGCAGATGACATGATACTTCACATGGAAGACCCCAAAAACTGAACAAGAAGACTCCTGGAATTAATTAACAAATTCAGCAGTGTAGCTGGATACAAAGTCAAAACCCCAAAATCCATAGTATTCCTATGAACAAACAACAAACAAACTGAGAGAAAAATTAAGGAAACCATACCTTTCACAATAGCATCCAAGAAATTGAAATATTTAGGAATCAATCTAACAAAAGAAGTAAAAGATCTATTCAATGAAAAGCACAGTACTCTGAAAAAAGAGATCAAAGAGGATTTCAATAAATGGAAAAATATTCCTTGCTCATGGACAGAAAGAACCAACATTGTGAAAATGGCCACACTACCAATATTGTTGTTCAGATTCAATGCAATTCCCATTAAGTTACCATTGGCATATCACACAGATCCAGAGAAAACATTTCTTAAATTCATCTGGAACTAGAAAAGACCCAGAATAGGAAAAGAAATCACAGGCAACAAAGACAGGGAAGGTGGAATCAATCCCTGAACTGAAATTATACTACAAATCTACTGTAATAAAATCAACCTGGTACGGTCTAAAAAACAGACTAGAGGATCAATGGAACAGACTGGAAGATGCAGCCACAACCACAAATACACTCAACCACCTAATCTTTGATAAAGAGGCCCAAAAAAACTCACTGGAAGAAAGATAGCCTCATTAACAAATGGTGCTGGAAAAATTGGCTTGCCATCTGCCAAAGACTGAAAATACACCCAAGACTATCACCATGCACCAAACTCAAGTCAAAATGGATCGCAGATCTCAGTATTGAAACAGAAACACTAAATCTATTGAAAGAGAAAGTAGATAAAAATCTTGAAGACATAGGGGTAGATGGAGAGTTCTTGAACAAAGCCAAACCACATGGGAAACAATTCAAAGAATCAACAACTAGGATCTCATCCTAGTGAAAAGTTTCTGCACATCTGAAAAAAGCTCCAACAGAGTAAAAAGAAAACCCGTAAATTGGGAAAAACGTTTAGTTGACCGTCCCTTGGACAATGGTCCTCTATCTAGAGAATTTAAAGAATTAAAAAACATTAGCCTCCCCCCAAATTCAAAGATCCAATCCAAAAATGGGTATCTGAGATGAACGCACACTTCTTAGATAAAAAATACAAATGGCAAATAAGTATGCGAGAAAATGCTCAACATCATTAGTCATTTGAGAAATACAAATTAGAACAACAATGAGATTTCATCTCACCCCAGTAAGAATGGTTATCATTAAGAAATGAACCAATAACAAATGCTGAAGAGGCTGTAGAGAAATAGGAACTCTTCTCCACTGCTGGTGGGAATGCAGACTGGTGAAACCACTGTGGAAATCATTTTGGGGTTTCCTAAGCAAACTAGGTCTAGAGGTCCTATTCAACCCAGCCTTTCCCTTTTTGGGTATTTTGCTAGGAGATCTGAAAACATCATATCATAGCGATATATGTGCACCCATGTTTATAGCAGCACAATTTGTAATTGATAAACTGTAGAAGCAACCCAAATATCCATCCACTGAGGAATAGATAAAAAAATTGTAGTACTTCTATATAATGGAATATTACTCAGCTATAAAGAAAGATAAACTTGAGGCCTTTACAGATAAATGGTCACAACTAGAGACTATACGTGTAAGTGAAATAAACAAGACCTCCATGTGTAGGCAGTGTATTGTCTCACTAATGCAAGAACCTGAAAGAGTAAATAAAGATTAGGAGGTATGACAGACATTGTGACATGAAAGGAACATGCTCAAAAGTAAAGGGCAACTGGGGTGAGTGAAAAGAGAAAGGAAATGAAGGGAAATTATATATGTATAAAGGGAAATTATGTATGTATGTATGTATGTATATATATATATATATGCAGGATAGCTAACATAGTTGAACTAGTGACTTCTGTCACTTTACTGAAAGGAACAGTTAATGATGAATTATTTGATCAATCTTGCATATCTTGATTTGTTCTCCTGAGAAACCACTTTAAAGATATCAATATATAATACAACAACCATTAATGATTTCCTACTACTTTGTCTGTAACTCTGTATCAGTTGTATTTTTCTTAAGCCATTTGTAAATGGATGTCTGTCTGTTGATAAGTTTTCCTTCTTTTATTTTTAAAATAAATGAAAAAAAATTTAAAATAAAAATAACAATGTTTACTGTATTATATATTGTTACTTTCTAAGTGGTTTCTCAGATAACCAGATATAGGCATGTAAGATTAATCAAGCAATTAAAAATTGACTGTTGCTTTCAATAAACCAATAGAGATTAGTAGCACAAATAACTATACACACACACACACACACACACACACACCATTTCCCTCATTTCTTTATTTTTTCTTTCCCTCCTTGCAGGCCATCTTTCAAATGATAAATGAATCTATAAGAGAAAATTGGCCTACAATGTTTCATTATAAATGTGCACAGGCAATTTCACAAATGAGAATCACATTCACATGTTGGAAAACCACATGTGCTCCAGTGCAAGAACAAAGCATTTATTACTTCTGAGTATTTTAATGTTCCTTGATTTCTTTCTTAATTTGTTATTTTAATAGAGTCAGCTTTCTGTCTATAAGCCATGGATCAATCTTGCTGAAATCCTTCAATAATTCTCTCAATTTGTATAAAAACAAAACTAACAACACACCCTCCTTCCACTTTAGCAGACCTGCATAAATTATTTACATAGTTTTACAATCTAATTTTTTCTACTCCTTATATCAGATTCTTTAGAAATATAAAACACATGTTCCTTTCTCAAATTTTGTGTCATTGGAAATTCCCTGTTTTGCCTGGAAAAACAGTCCAACATTTCTTATTCATATTTCCTCCATTCAACCATTAAGACTCAGTTGAGGATTTGTCTTTTGGAAGCTTCCAGAGTTCCCAAGTGGACTGAGTGAAATGCCTCTGGACCTCTGTAGCACTTGTGTATTCCTTGATGACTCTCCCTGCAGGATGTGGATTCCAATTTTTTTTTATACATTTATGAATGCTTTTAGTTTAGGAATCATGTGTATGTGTAATTTTGTGTAATTGAAATGTTCAAATTTCTGAGGCTGTTGACTATGTCCTTCTTAAGGGAACCAGAAAATACTCAGATGGAAAATTCCCACTGAAAAACGGGTAAATCATACAAAGACACATTGTACTGAACAACATAGAAAAGTATTAAATGCAAAAAATAATACACTATAAGCCACTAATGATAAGGAGTGGATGCCCTACAAAGATTGAAGAGTAATATCGAAACTGTTTCTCAACAGGGTAACAGATTGCAGTAAGAGGTTTAAATTTTTTATATAATACAGGTCCAAAATCTCATATCTATTGCAAAAGCAAAATTTTTTTAGAATAGAAAGATTCACACACAAAGTTCAAATTTTATTACAGCACAGGTAGCCTCCTGTGCTGATGTTAGAATATCTAATGCCATCCGATTTTAGAGGATGGCCTATTTCATTAAGTTTACTTTTTGTTTAGGGGAGACAGAGAGAGAGACAGAGAGAGACCAGCTGCAGTGTCACTTAAGGCCTGTTAAATATAGTTAGGTAAGGCCTTAATATGTGTCATATAGCTCTCTCTTTAGACAAGATCTTGTGGATTCCAGAAAAAGTAATCTAAAAGTAATCTAGCACATATATTATAGTTTTAACCCGTATGATCACCTGAAGTCCGGCTTTCTCTAGGCAAGAACAAATTTTCTGAGCAATTAGAGCATGTATAATCAAAATCTGATCATTAGAACTGACAGGTAAGTTTAGAGAGTATTTTTAAGATGTAACTATTATAACCCACTTGCTCTTAGACCCCTTATTGACACAGATCTTTCACCACACTGGCACAGACTTTCTAGCTTCCACCACTGACCTTGGGGCTTTCTCAGTGCAGAGCTGTGAAGCAGACTTCCACGAGACATCGTCCTGGGGTCTTGGCCTGCAGTTGAACTCAATGTTGGCTCTAGCTCTTTAGCCTCAATGCAGGTCATTGCCATGTGACCCAGGACCTCAGCTGGACTTTTGGGATTTTATTGTATGAATATATTTCCTCCATATTTGCACTTGACTCTGGTGACTATTATAAAACAATCCTTTACAATATGTATCCTGTATTAAGTTGTTTCCCTTGTAAACACTGACTACAACAAAGTATTATTGATGTTGACTGTGGTGTAGTGATGCAGATTACAAAGGAATTTCTAGTAGTAAAGATTTTGAACACATGCATTACATAGTATTCCGCAAAATCTTGATTCTGAATTTCTATATAAATTTAGATCTACACATGAAGAAGAGGTGCTTTCAACCTCTCTTGTGTGAAAACAAAATTGCAGATCAAAACTGTAGAACTACACGAAAATAATATTTAAAGAGAAAAGCATAAAAATGTATTCTCTGATACTAAATGCCTCAGTAGTTTTGAAAGGAAAATACATACACAGAAACAACGATAGGAGTAATATACAACAACAACAAAAAATAATGAGCAAAGCCGATCATCCTGCAGGCCAAATTAAATCAAATGAAAACAATCTTATCTAGGAGTGCTCATGTTTCAAAAACAGGCTCTGATGAAAAAGAAGAAAACCAGAATTACCAATATGGAGTGCAGAAAGAAAAAGAATAGAATACTTTACTAAGGTTTGTCTCTTAAAGCATAAAATATAGGTGCAAGTTTAAAAAATGAAGACAAGAAACAGAATATAGGAGTGTCAGCAAAAACATGATGAAATATATAAGTATAGTATATACCTAAGGACCTAGCCAAGTATATAATAAACGATTAAATTCAGGCTCAGACATCTATCTCTATCTTGTTAATAAAATCTTATCTAAGAGGAAAAATTTTAAAAAGGACTATGCAAAAATAACACCAATTATGAAGTTTTCCTCCAGAATGTACTTAAGTTTTAACCAAGTAATTTTCAATTCTAAATATTACATGATATGTAATGTATTTACATGTAGTTAGCTTTGTATATAGCTATGCATATATAAATAAAAATAAATACATGCATATGTTTTATTAGAATAGTATCAGACAAAAAGATAGAAAAAATGTCCAGCTAGACTTATTAGTCTCTAAGCCTACTGTAATACAATACAAAAAATGAGAAAGGAGATAATACATTATTATTCCTTGCATCTTTGGCCCCAGAAGATAACAGTAGAACCTTAGTGCTTTTTTTCTTTGGTAAACTGAGCATTAATACCCAGAGTTATTTACTGTCTTGAACTTCTGTGGGTAACCACTCAGACTGTTTCAGTGCTCAGGAGCATCTAAGGATACCTGAGGATGCGAAGCCAATTGTGTAGTGCAGACAGACTGTGGGGTGCAATTATGGAACAATGACTTAGGGCAGGTAATCATGCATGCACAATTGAAGAATGGGTTACAGCACAATGGAAGAATGTAAATATGTGATAACAACCTGTGTTAGGATTAAACAGTACAGAGGAAGGTGGTTCTTGCAATCTTGGGATCTTGTCCTCTTGTGCTCTGCTCTGTTCCATGCTACCTGCTGTTGTGGCTGATATCTTGCACACATTTGATCTTTAACCTGAGTGCCTCACCCACAAAACCCTCCCTTATCTTCCCCAAATGGGCTGACAACTTCTCTATTCTTCCCTCAAAATTTTGCCTCCACTGGAGCTGGGGATATAGCTCAGTAGAATAAGCGCCTGCCTGACAAGTGCAAGGTCCTGATTTCAATCCCTGATACTGTCAAAAAAAAAATTGCCTCCACTTCACTCTCTTTCCTCTAATATATCTCAAATTGGAATAGTATAGATTCTAAATCAAGCTCCAATTTACCATTTAAATATCCTTAAGAACTTGATTTTACTTTTCTATTGCTTTACTCACCATTACAGAATAGAAAGGAAAAAAAGACTATGAAACTTTTAGAACTAATGTCAAGACTGAGTGAAATAAATAATTTCAAAATACCAGATAGAAAATGTGTTAACAGGAAATATAATGTAAATTTTAATTCTACAGATCTGCTTCTGTTATTGAAAATTAACTTCAGTCTTGGCCTAAAGTAGATGTGCCTGGGACAGATTCCTAATGGATCCAAAAATGTGGAATGTGAGAATCAGTAATAGAAGTGGAGAGCTCCTGAGGAGCCACTGGTGTTTGAGTAAATGAGAAGAATCAGGTATTTTACAACAGAGATAGGCAGAGTTTCTCCTGCCACACTAGTACATCCACATAAGTCATCAGAATCCACTCATTTGGTTGATAAAGTATCCATAATGTCCCCTTCAGGAGAAAAACTTTGAAAAGATATGTTTATCCTGACCTAATTAACCACTCCAAGACACAGGTCTTGACCACTGAAGCTCAGACTGGATTTCAGCCCCCACCTGTCCCTTGGTCTAGTTTCTTTAAACAACACACAGTTTGTTCGTGTGTCACCAGCACTAGTCCTTAAAGATCACATCCAAAGTATAAATTGCACTATTGCTTTTAGTCTGGGAGCCCTATCCTGATATATGGGTCACAAACTATTCACTTAAAGCAAATGAAATATGGTGAAAAGAGATGTCTTGAGAAGCATTACTTTAGAAATAAGTGTTTATTTTTTTCAAATTATAAAAGCTATAGATTCAAAATATGGATTTAGCAAAAACAACATACTGCATAACCAATAAGGTAAAAAGCATTTCTAAAAATCTATGTCTTACTGCTGTTTTTTTGTTAATATTTGCTTTTCTGCTTTTGTTTTCTTCTTTTCTTTCTGACCATATATTTTGTGGTTTGCTTTATGTTTATCTGTTTTTTGCAGAGTTACTAGGGATTGACCCCAGGGTCTTAGCCCTAACTCTCAAAATATGTTTTTTTTCAGACAGAATCTTGATAAGTCTCTAAATTAGTGAGAGACTTGACTGGGCCCCTTTCTTCCATCCTTCTGTTTCGGCTTTCCAACATGTTAGGGTTTTAGGCAGCTCAGAGCTGGTCATGGTGGTGCATGCCTAAAGTATGTACGTAAATATATATACACTTTCTTCCTGAACTGACTCAAAAGGAGTGAATAAATGGAGAAATACAAGAAAGTATAATTGAAATAGCAAGTAAGTATAACTGTAAGTAAATATAACTATACAAGAAAGTATAATTGAAATTATATTATATTTTTTTCTTCCTAAACTTGTCTCTTATGTGTTTTCTTCCTAAACTTGTATCCTATATATTTTTATTTTAAACTTGGATCTTATCTACATCAACATCATTATCAGTGGCATCAGGGTTTTTAGCACTTCAGTAAGGTTTCCACATTTGAATCAGAATTGCGTACTATATCTTCTTTTTCCGTGTTTTGATGACCTTAAAAAGAGAGTGATAAAGATAGATCAGGTGGGGGTGCAGCTGCTCACACATTTTACGCTTCTCTCAATTTCTGAAGTTGTGAAGAAAGTTTAGAAAATAATGCTGAGACTTACCTTACACAACCAAAGGCCACATCTTTCTTACCTTTCTCCCTGTATATTCTTTCATGAATACCCCTCCTTGGAGTCACACCCTTCCTCTTGAATGGGACTGGGAAATGTGCTGATTATTCCAATCAAGCAGGAAGGAGGAAAAGAAGGAAGGAAGGGAAAAGAAGAAAGCAGGAGAGGAGGAGAAGAGGAGAGTGGCTGGCGTAGCCAAAATGGTCAGAGCTCGGTGGAGAAACCTCACTGGGCAGGAGACAGGAAGGAAGATACAAAATTACTTCCTGCTATATGTGCTGTGAGGGAAAGTTTGGAGGGAGGATTGTACTGGCTGTAAAAGTAGAACTGGAGAAATGTAGAAGGTTTATTTGTTTGTGCTTGTGTAAATGAGCACTTACATTTCATCTGTGCTTGGTTTACATTCCAATTTTAGCAGCTTTTGGTGTTTTATGAGTCCACATGAATGTGTATATTAGTATGACATGGACAGTGGCTTTGTCATGCAGTATTTCTCTAAAGGCAGGCGCCCTTGGGTTTTGAGCTTCTTAGAGCATCATTGCTAATTTAGGTTTGCTATGAGCTACACTGATAAACCTCTGTGGCAGAAAATATTTTCTCTGTTTTATAGGTGATGACCCTCAGATGCCTGGTGTTTAAATACTTACACCAATTGGGCAAAAATACAGTCATAATATAAACAGGTATTCACAATTTAAACCTAAATTCCTGTTAAATTATAGTTCTTTGATAATTAGCTATTATTTAGCTTATGGTAAAGAACTTTAAATGTCTCTGAATTTTACTTCACTATGCTTTGAATACCCTTATTAAAGAGAGGATGGAAGGAAAGTTAGTTTACTTACAAGAATAGGTAAAGGCAATTTTCTGTGCCAGCTTAAATTGTGTCTAATGGAAGAGGTCTAGTACTCTAAAGCACAGTATAAAATACATAAGTTTTCCCTTGGAAGAATGATGGTCCCATAATATGCTTACCTGGAGGTGACTGTGAAGTACGGATCTAAGCTGCCAGCTATCCCCACTTGAGGCCACTTCAAAGTAAGTGAGGTTAAGTTTGTCACCTTCCTCGCAGTAGATATAGGCCAGATGCCTACCTACCATTACTTCTATCTTTCCTGTATTATCTTGTATTTTATAAAAAATGTATTCACCCTTCACTGTTTTCTGCAAAAGAATATATATATATATATATATATATATATATATATGTATATATGCTGAGAAATGTATCAGATATTTTAACTGCAGTGAGAAATGCTGATTTCCAACAAGATGTTAGTGGAAATTCTGATTTTCAACAAGGCAAACAGAACTGTAAATTCAAGATTAGTGATACCAAACTGGGAAAGATAGTTTGATGGGGAAATCCTTGCTTTTGAAATCTTTCTGAGACTCTCCTTACTTAAAGTCTTTATCTGTGCAACTTTTCTAGACGATTGTCTTTCTAACTTGTTCTGCTTCCATATCAGAAAACCTGAGATTTCTTAAGAACTCTACATAGAAATCGGATTATTTTGATGGAATTATTCATTGAGAGCTCCATGAGAACAAAAAGGAAGACCACTTTTGACCCACTGGGATTGAGAAAGACAGCTGTGAGTTTTCACGAAGTGCGCTGTGCTATTTCAATTATACTTTCTTGTATTTCTCCATCTATTTATTTCTTTTGAATCAGTTCAAATATTAAATGTAGATCATCTGTCCTATTGTAGTGGCTTGTATCTCACATATTGTCTAATTTATTATGTACATACAATCATTTAAATAGATTGTGTAGTAAATAATACAGGTGAAAGTAAAGAAGACCACACCCTCAAAGACAATATAACTGTGTGTAGATAATGCTTTGAAGAAACAGTTAAGCATGCCATTTACAGGAAGTTCAGGGACAGAAAGATACTCCCTAAGTTTACAAATTCTCCAAACTTCTTTGCAATTTATGATCTCATTTATAAACTGAGAGATGTGGTACATTTCTCTTGTGCTGTGAAGGGATGGTGAATCTTTTACTGACTGCCGAAACTGCAACCCCAACCCCACTCATTGATCACCAGTTGCCAACACTGGAATTAAAGGATGCTCAGCGGTTGGGGTGATGCTGGGGCAACTTGGCTCAGGGGCTGAGAGAGAGGGCTCTGAGGGCCCATTGTGGAATATTTCCCACAGGTTTGCTGCCACTGCACTAGTCTCTTCCACTTCTATGTTTCTTTTATTATTTAGTGCAGAAATCAGTTGTTCAACAATTTCTTGTTAAAAAGTCAAGAATGAGAAGAAATGAGAGCAATTTAGAGAACAAATGATCAGTTGTTTAGGGTACAAACAATTTAGGGTACAAACATAGTTATTTGCCAGCACAGAATAATAATTTGGTTTCTTATTGTGGCCATTATAATGAGAGCCAAGTTTTGGGAAACAACTGCTTATTCACAATTGAGTTGTCATAGACAGAGTTTGGGTGTCTCATGGTCCTCTACCAGAGTGACTAAGAAGTGATTAACATTGTTAATAACATACTAAGTTTTCTTGGTGAATTTCATTCTTACATTTGAGTGGTGATACCTAAATGAGGAATGCCAAGAGCCCAGTTACCCAACTGTCTGAAGCAAGAAGACTCCACTCACCTGTCCCTGATAGGGGACCTTGTTTCCTCCGCTTAGTAAATTATCCAAAGTGCAGTTGACAGGTTACAACTTTATAATCTGGGGTTGCAGAAGAAATTTTACAAATTAATGCATTGACTTACCTTACACACTGTAAATATCCCATTCACGTATTTTCCTTCAGCTTGTGGGCAAAGCTGGCTGATTTTAGGAGTTGTGTTTGCATATTTAATCAGAGCAGGTGGAATGTTCATCCTTTTCTCAGCACTCACTCTAGTCACACTTGAGGATTTGTATATCTCCAGGAATCCATCTCGATTAACATAATTGGATATGGCAATGACATTTTGGGGGATGAACTTATCCTTAAGTGTGATGTCAAAAACTTTCACTGGGAAGACTGAATTCTCAGTAACCACCGTTGCATGAATCATCGTGTGCTCCTCTTCTGTAATTTTATATGTAAAAGGTTCTGTCACTTTCAACACCATCACTTCTTTGGGGCCAGGCTGATAATAACTTCCTTCAGAAGGTTCACTGGGTACACTCTGCAGTCTTGGCTTCTGATTGGATAGTACATAACAAAGCACAAGCACAATTAAGGCAGTACACAGTCACTGTGTATTGAGAACCTTCTCAGGCTCAGTGTCTAAGATCAAAGAGTACCTAAATTAAGGGACTTATTACCTAATCAAAGAAATGAAAAAAAAAGTTAGGTAGTCATATCAGCTGGTTCTAATCCTAATCAAGAAAGTCATTTTAAAAACTGAAATCCCAAAGCCCTTTCCAAAAAAATCAGTGCCATTTTGTACAAGAGTTAGTAAGGCAGCTAGTGGAAGAACCCTAACAACTTTTCTAATCTGAGCAGGTCCAGGCTACAAGCTCTTTAGCTTGAATAGTAACTGGCATTGAAGAAAATAATGGAGATGGAATTTAAGCATGCAGGAACTTTGCTTTGAACACCTGTATTTGCAAAGCTCTTCACTGTTTCAAAATTTCAGAAATTTTGGTTGAGCGAGAGGCCGATGATGTGGAGGAGGAAGTGTAGAGGAAGCCATGGGAGTCGGGGGAACCAGTGAGTGGCAGCAGGCTAGCTGTCTCCATAGAAGAGCAAAGCTCAGTGTGATTGCAACCTGAAACATTGTGCCCTATGAGTGAGAGGACTTAATTCTGACTTCTCTTCCATTTGGTCGAATGCTTCCTACCATCAGGAAGATTGATTCCCTGTGTAATATAAGCAGTAACAGAGAAACTCAATATAGTGACATCAAGTTCCTGAGAAAAATGGATAAGACTTAGGGAAGAATATATAACTATCTGTAAACGAAGAGAGAGAACCAAAGATGCATATACTCTTGTTATGTTCATTGAATCTATCTATAGGAGATACTGGAAATAACCCAAGTTGCATTATATAGAGTTATTTTTTATAATGTATAGAATAATCATGTAATTTTCACATGCAGTTAAATAATTTAAACCTATATTGATAGGTTGAATGGAGCTTCAAGATAGTTTAGGTGCTTTTTAATAGCTTTGGTTATAGAAAAATACATGTGAGCTTATCCTATATGGGAGAAAATGATACTCTTTGGATATAGATAATAAGCCGGAAATTTTAAAAGCCTGAATGCTAATATAGGCTTTGGTGAGAATTTTTTTTAAAAAGTGACCACTATTTTGCAAAATTACTAAACGAGGCATAACAGCTTCATATTCCTATCAGAAGGAATCGTACTATACAATTTAAGGGCACTGTTGTCCTGACACAAAATGAGCAAATGACAACTGAGGATTTTGTAACTCTGAACCTTATTTTCACTAAAAATTAACTAAGTGTTCATCCAATGACAAGCTGTGAGAGAGCCACGGAAGCATCTTGCACCCTGGGAGCTTAGCCGGCCTACCTTTGACAGAGACACATTCCTAACTGATTCTGGTTTCCAAGCTTCATCCATAGTGAATGCATCTTGCCCAGTAGCGGATTCATCCTGCTTGCTTCTTTTCCCTCTATTCTTGACTTTTGCTTTGCATTTTGTTTTACCAGATACTATAAAAGAAAATACAGCAAAGTAAATAGAGGGCCATAGTGGTGTCAATACACTTTCCTCTCAGTTTCTGTTTGTGTATCTGTGTCAGTTCCTCTACTTCTATTTCCTTGGCTGGTCATGAGGCAGCCGATGGAGCCAACCTAGGCACAAGCACAGCCTCAGTCATTTCTTTCTTTCCTTAGATGCAGTTAAAGCAGCCTTCCAACCCTATGGATTTCATGTACCTCAGTATCCTACCCTACAATCTTTTAAGAATCAAAAGTATTCTTGATGCTGAGAATAGGCCACCTTCCATAGAATGCTTTACCAAATTTGAGAAACCAAAGAAGAAATTTTGTTCTCATTTGTGCTGTAACTAAGTGAGATACTGGACTTAGATATCATACATAATTTTTTAAACCAAGTGATTTTATACTGGGGAAGTTGTTCCCATCTATGAGACACAGGTGCTTATTTTCATACTATCGCATGTCTGCTGCCATAGAGATATTAATGATGACAGAAATATCCTAAAAGAGAAGTAATATTAATTGATCTAAATTTTAAAAATGCATCCATTTAAAAATGCACAATGTTTCCATGTTTAATTTTAAATTGCCTAAATTTTCCAGTGTATCAGAAGCCTTAGAATTGTCAAAAATTGTCTCTGCTTTTTTCTTTTTCTTTGTGGCCTCTCCAAATCCTCCTTCCTCAAGTACATTACAACTTTGTATAGGAGAGGAGTTCTCTAGGTGGTTAACTTGTTGGCACCTGAGCTACAAATATTGCTGCAGAAACTGAGGAATATGCCGGGGGAATTACGTCCATGACCAAGTTGGAGTTTCACTTAGTATTGGGGAGGATGTGGACTGTTACCTTTTCTCTTCTCTTTTATGAGAAGGTCAGCAGTGGTTTCTAGACCCGGTATGTCTTTGAAAAGTGCTATCAGTTTTCCAAGTCCTGCATCACTTTTGAAATTCTCTGCCATCAAATCAGCCAATTTATTTTTGTCATATTTTTCTTGCTTGCTTCCATTCAGGTTTAACTCAGAGGCCAGTAAGGACTTTATTGTTCTAAAATGAAAGTCACTGACAGGAAGTAAGCCTTGCAGCAGAACAATTTTCTTGAATTTACTTGCCATCTTTCAAATGATAGGTGAATCTGCAAAAGAAAATTGGCATACATGTTTCACTCTACATGCACACAAGGAATTTAAAACATGAGATAAGCCTATGTACATGATTCATATTAGAGTGTGGTCACAGATCAGAAATGTGTGTGCAACAGGATACTAGTTGTTTCGCTATTGAAAATGGATGCTGCTCCATTATACATTCCTAAGAAGATCCTGTTTATTGATGATGAATTGTGTCAGTGGTGGATGTGTCAGTGTGCACAGGCTGTGCAGTGTCAAAGTCCCTGGATCATCTTTCTATCCTTTACTGGCTGGATCCTATGCTCATCATGTGTCTGTTGGCTGCTTGCTCTTCCCAACCATGTGCCTTGTCCATTTGCTTTGCCATTGACTCTCATTAGCATTGTGTCTCTGTGGTGTTGGGCCCTGTCCTCTGTACCCCATCGCTGTCACATGTTGGAAGTGCACATGTGTTCTAGTGCAAGTCAAAGCATTTACAGACTCAAACTACCCTACCTGTTGCTTGATGTGTTTTGTTAAATCATTCTTTTTTAAAAATAGAGTCAGTTTTCTATCTATAACCCACAGATCAATCTTACTAAAATGTTTAAAAATTATCCCCATTTTTATAAAAACCAAGAACAACAACAAAAAACACCTTCTTTCTCCTTAAAATACCTCAACAGTTCTGATTAAATTATTTACATCTTTTTACTTTCTAATTTTTTGTACTCCTCACATCAGATTCTTTAGAAATATACAACATGCGTTGTCTGGTCGTATTTTCTGTCATTGCAAATTCTCTTTACTTTTTCTGGAAAAATATTACAACATTTCTTCCTTTATATCTCCCAATTCAACCATTAACTGGGTTTGTTTTTTGGAAGCTTCCAGAGTTCTCAAATGTATTGCGTGTTTTTCCTCTGGAATTCCTTATCATCTGCGCATTTTCTGGTGACACTCAATGCATGGTATGGAGTCAACTGTTTTTTGAGAAATTTAAAAATGCATTTAGTTTAGGAATCATGTGTTTGTGTATCTTTTGTGTATTGAAATATTCAAATTTTTGAAGGTTTTAATTGCTTCCTTCTTTTTCTTAAAATTTCATTTAATACTTTTCTTTATTGGACAACTTCTGAAAACTTGCTTCCTTTTTTAAGAGAACAAGAAAATCTTCAGATTGAAAAACCACTGAGTGAAGGGAAAATCTCTACAAAGACACAGTATAATGAGTGAAATTCAAGAGTATTACATGCAAAACAGATACTGTATAAGCCACCAAACAAAGACTGGATCACCTACATATCATATTTATGTAGTTCTAAGTTTTTGATCTACTTTTTTTCATACAAAGGAATTTGAGAGCACAAATTCAAGATATATGTATAGCTTATATATCTTCATGATTGATGCATAATACTGAAAATGATTTTTAACAGCAACGCAGATCACTATAAGAATAATTTTGTATAATACCGGATCAAAATCCAGCATCTGCTACAACCCAAAATGTTTTAAAAATAGAAACATTTGACTGGTGATGGTGACAACACAATGTAGCTGTGAAATAGAACCAGATGTGAGGTGACAGAGGTCTATGTATAATCTTTGTCCATATCACTAAAATGAGCACAAACATATATTTTTTGCTGAAGTATTATTAATTTTGATTGTGGCACATTGATCTGGATGTAATTGAAATTTCTAGTAGTATAGTAGTTAAAATATATGCATTAAGTACTCTTCTGCAACAACTAGATTTTGAATTTCACAATGTATCTAGTCTTACATGGGTAGAAGAGGTGCTCAAATTCCTTTGTATTAAAACAATTAGATCAAAAATTTAGAACTACATAAATATGATATTTAAACAGAAAAGCATAAAAATCTATTCTCTGATAATAAAGGCCTTGGAAGTTTTGAAAGGAAAAGACAGAAACATTGATTGGAATTAATATTCAACAAGAAAATAGTAAACAAAGCTGAGATTCCTGAAGGTCAAAATTAAGTCAAACGAAAGTGAACTTGACCAGGGCTGCTTATGTCTTAAACACAAGCTCTGATGAAAGAAGAAAAACAGGAAATATCAATGTGGTGGAGGGTAGAAGGAAATAGAAGAGGATGTTTCACTAATGTATTTTTGTCTTATAGCATAAGACTCAGGAAGAAGTTTAAAAGAGAGCAATGAGGAGGAGAATACGGGAGTGCCATAACTTCGAGGAAAGACAGCAAAGTCAAGTCAAAGTATGTACTTCTAGTATATAAGGGTCTAGCCAGGATAGAACAACTTATCAAGTTTTATTTAAGGCATCTACGCATATGTTGTTAACAAAACTTTTTCTAAATGGGGAAAATGAAAAACAAATTACTATGCAAAAAGTAACTAAGTGAAAGCCAGTTACCTGTATTATTGTAGCTTTAAAGATAAAATATACTAAGATAAAATGTATTGTCAGATACCACATCATGACACAAAGTGCCACTCCTAAAAAGAATACACCAGCCTTCATTATGAATTTGTTTAATAATTAAAATACTCTATTTGGTATTACTCTATTATAACTTCTATAAATTCTCCAGCCAGGAAAATCAACGTTGTCTACCAAATATCAATTTTAACCAATTCATACACAGAGCATTTACTTCGCAATCTGCAAATGTCAAAATTTAATACTGAAGACTCAGTTGTGGAGGAACAGTCCAGTCCATTATCTCTCTAAGTGAAGGATCAGAATCAAGTTGCTACAGTAGCAGCTGATCTCAATTCAGCTGATACCATCCCTACTCCCGTCAACCACAAGCGGGAAGAACCAACAGTGATTTCCTTTGGTTATCTTGAGGGTTCCTAGGAGAAATCTGGCTATTTACTAAAAAACAACCAATGAGACATACCTTCTAGGAAATCTCTTCAGGAGGACAGCTGGATCTTGAGAAGTTTAGGAATGCAGGAACTAGTGCTTGGTATGCTTCAAGAGGAAGGTAAATCAGTAAAGGCCTTGGAAATTGAACAGCAAGATGTTGAAATCTTCTGAAATGGCACAAAAATAAAGTATTTCTAAAAGTAATGGAGAAAAAGGATATCTGTCAGACTCAACCAATAATTTCAGGAGTGCTCTGAGGCTCACATGCAGAAGCCCAGGGACAGAGTATGAGGCTCCTCCACTTCATGTTCTCAAGTTTCGATTTCCTCTACCAGAGAAACTGCAGCTGACTTCCTGTAACATCTCAGTGGTCACAAGCTAGAACTCAGCTATACTTAATTTTTTTTCATAAAAATCCCAACAGATGAATGAAGTTCTAGTATTAAAATTTTCACATCCAGCAGCTTTACACACAGGTCTTTAGGAACCTCTATAAAACTTGAGACAATGAAACTCAAATACTAATAGGAGGAGAAATTTTCCAGCTACCTCTTCCTTCAGTGTTGCTCACAGCATGGCAATGGCAGGGGGATTTCTACTGGTAATATTGTCAGAATGTATTTTCTGGATAGGAGGTGTCTGTGAGGAAATCCCTACTTGTTAAGTATTATATGACTCATTCAGGCTGTCCATAACAGTGCACCATCAAGGGACTTGCCAGAGCATAGCATCATTATAAACAGGAAGCTCTATCAAACAACTGTGTCTCTAGCTACGCTCTTGTCTATTACTAGACTGAATTATTTCAATGATTAAGTTTATGATTACTCAGCCTCTTGTATTATTATGGAAAATGACAACATAGCAGGATAGCTTTGCAATGTCTGGAAGTATATAAACCTTTGCTAGGGTCATTGACTTTATGTCACTTGTGTTCTTCACGTTTTTTTTTCTGTGGACAGTAGATGCTTTCTTGAGCGCAACAGTTATCACATGATAGTAAAGAGATAAACAACTGAGAACAGTGATCCATAATCCATTTTATGCAGGGTGGAATAGATGAAGCAAAATAATGCCAGCAAATGTCATATTCCTGACTCTTAAGGAATGACTGAGCATTAATGATCTGTCCGATCATACAGAAAACTCAGTTCAAAGTAAGAGGCAGACCACTTCATCCTAGAGAGAGTCAAAGATTTATTGTGAGGAAACTTATGCACAGGCAGTCTTGGGTGGCAGCGAGGGGAGTTAGGTCGCAGTGCTTACCATGCATGCCTATCTACTGTAGGACACTAGGAGAAAAAGAGAAAGGTCCACCATTCCTTGCACCTGCATAGCAGGGCACAAGGGTACCTGAAGTTCCCATTTTGTTGCAGCCACAGTTCTCTGACACTCACCACTAGAGTCAAAGCCTGCTTCCCTACTAAGACTATTTGTTTTGCTATGACACAATGTCACAAACTGGGGAAATCACAAGAACAGACTTACTTGTCACATGTCCAGAGACTGGTAATTCTGTGAATAAGATGCTGGCTTTGGCGGGAACTCCTTGCTCCATTCTCACATGTGAGAGAGCAAAAGGGAACAAAGTCACTCTCCTGAGCCATGTTATAGACAGAGTCATTAGTGAATTAATGAGGGCAGAGTTCTCATGACCTAAACCTGCCCCAGTAGACCCCACAGCTCTACACCACTGCTGTAGTTGTTAAGTCAAATATGAGCTTTGAAGAAGACAAGCTGATTCAGTCATAGCATGTATTTCTCTGTCTTTTTCTCTGCTACTACTTTATCTATGTGCTGATTTTACCTAAGATAAATAACTTCTGAGGAATACTTTACTAAGGATCCCTGCCAGTCTCATAATCCCATTATTTCAAGACTCCAATTTTGCTCTTAATATTTCCGTTTATATTACTGCATGATAGAATCAAAGATAGATTTCTGACTCTTGCAATTAAAATAGTGAACTCACTCTAAACATCTTGTTTTGAGGCTTTGTCAAATGACTGGAATCTATAATTTATTCAGAGTTACAAAGAGTGAAAGAGGAACAGAATTTAGATTTCTGAGTAGTTTTGCCCAATTTGGGTGTTGGCATATCTTTAAAAAAATTTTTTTCACTTTTATTTTAGAGGTAAAAGAACAAAAACATATTGAGAAACAGACACAAAACAGTATAAGAATAGTACAATCAAAACTGAGTTACAGACAAGGTGACAGGGAATCAACAATGGTTGCTGCATTACATATTGATAACTTCGAAGTGTATACTTAGAAAAACAGATATAGACATGCAAAATTGATCAAATAAATAATCATCAACTATTCCTTACAATAAAGTGACCTAAGTCAGTAGTACAACTGTTAGATATGCTGCATATACATACATACTTACTTACACAGATAATTATCCCTTCCTTCCTTTTTCATTTTTTTATATAATTTTTTTAAATGTGAAAGAAAAAGAACTACATCAACAAAAAAGAGGAAAGCACTAACAAAGAGACACAAAGTAGCACAATAACAGTATAATCAAAATTGAATTATAGACAAAGCAACAGGAAACCAACAATAGTTTTTGCATTGCATATTGATAAATTCAAAGTGTATGCTCAGGAAAACACATATAGACATACAGAATTGATCAAACAACCAGTCATCAACTATTCCTTACCATTAAGTGACATAAGACAATAGTAGAACCATGTTAGCCATCCTTCACGTATGTATATATGTACATACTTACATAAATTTTTGCCTCTTTCTTTTCTCCTTTCCCTTATCCCATCTGTTCTTTACTTTTGAACAGATTTCCTTCATGTCTCTTAGTTTATATTCCCACCCTGAGGTTCTTACACGAGTGAACACAGTACGGTGCTTGCACATGTACCTCTGATTTATTTCACTTATGAGTATGGTGTCTAATTGTGACTATTTGCCTACAAAGGCCCCAAATCTGTCCTTCTTTATAGCTGAGTAATATTCCATTACATAACCATTATATAAAAATGCCACAGTCTTTTAATCCAGTCCTCTGTGGATGGACATTTGGGTTGCTTCCACAATTTAGCTATTACAAATTGTGCTGCTCTAAACATGGGTGCACATATATCACAGTGATATGATGTTTTCAGCTCTTCTGGGAAAATACCCAGAAGGAGAATAGCTGGTTTGAATGGAACCTCTAGACCGAGTTTGCTGAGAAATCTCCAAACTGCTCTCCACAGTGGTTGCACCAGTCTGCATTCCCACCAGCAGTGTAATAGAGTCCCTATTTCTCCACAGCCTCGCCAGCATGATATTGGATGATTTTTTAATACTGCCCAATCTTACTGGGGTGAGATGAAATCTCGATGTTGTTTTTATTTACATTTCTCGAAAGACTAAGGATGTGGAACATTTTCTCATATATTTATTTGCCATTTGTATTTCTTTATCTGAGAAGTGTGTATTCATCTCAGATGCCCATTTCTGAATTGGGTCTTTGAATTTGGACAGGTACATGTTTTTTAATTCTTTGTATGTTCTAGATAGAAGACCTTTGTCTGAGGGACAGCCAGCTAGGATTTTTTCCCAATTT